>JAUELO010000006.1:1833413-1847340 GCA_032357855.1 Amphibolips quercusostensackenii | reverse complement strand
CTACGTGACTTGCGTAATGTCTGTCGCCACTGTACTACCTCACTCTGCTACCTTATCCTACCTATCCTAGCCTGGCGTTGCCACTGGGCTGTACCGGTCCCCCTACCCCACTCCTTACGTCTGACAGACCAACCTAACCTCTCACGCCACACAAAACAAACTTTATCGCACAAAATATCACTTACTTTATCACTTTTATTATCTTTAACACGCAATCTTTCAATCCAAAATCCTTCCTTCACACTCTGACTATTAAGTCACCTCAAATCTCACTGCAATTTACTAAAATCAGCACCACACAAATTATCGCTAACAAACACTTTCATGCCGGAAACGAAAGGTCTTTCAGAAGAAGTCAATAACAACCACGAGAAACGTTCTAAAATAAGATGCATCTTCTTATGCTATGAAACCTTGGGATCGGTCAATAAAAACCCATAAAAACGGTAAAAAAATATGTACCAGTGAAGAACAACATGATCGTCAACAACCTATAGCATCTGTAACTAACAGCCTTTATAATCTGTAAATTGAAACTAGATAAACGGTCAATAATAGGCAATAACAATATTCGAAAACAACACCTAGAAATACTCAATAACAACATGCTGTCAATAAGAACCCGCATCAAGAGTAGAAAACAAATCCTATTAATATTCAATAACATGCTGTGAAATGTTTTAAAACAACCCCTGTAAACGGTCAAAAACAACATGTGCGATCAAACAAAAATGACACCTAGGAACAGTGAATAAAAATCTATACAAACTTCCATTAACTATCCAAGCAGATGTCAATAAAAACACCTAGAAACTGTCAAAAAAAAATTGTGTTGTCTTCTACTAATAATCATTTGAGCGTTTGATAACAATCCATAAAATCAGTCAAAAACAACACCTGACAACGAAAAGTAACACGTAATAACTTTCAAAAATCACTTCTAGAAACAATTATTATAACAGTTATTATCGACCTGAACATACTGTCTTTATCGATATCAGCATAGACCAATAACAACCCATTGTATAGATAAAAGAAGCTTCCACTTATCGTCTTTAAGAACCTCTTGTATCTGTGAATAACAGCATTTAAAGACAGTAAAGACAGCTTAGAGAAATTTTCAATAACAACTTGTAACAACATTAAGAAACTAGCCCTTTAAACGTTCAGAAACGAGCCATAACAAAATCTAGCAACAACCCCTAGAAATTATCAATAACAATCTACAATAACATTGGCAAACAACCCCTAGAAATTATCAAAAACAATCCGCACCAACTATCACTAACAATGCCTAGCAGCAGTCAATAATATCCTGTGTCAAAATTAAAAAACGGCACCCATAAACATTTATTAACAAACTAAACAACCATTTAAAAAACGACCCCAAGTTACGATCAAAAACCACATGTACATTATGTCACAAACAGAAATTTCGATTGACAGAACGATAGTAAAATATTGACCTTGATAGTTGAGGGATAAGATAAGAAAGAGAAGAGGGTATTCAAAAAGATGAACGTGAATTTAGATGGACAAAAATTTAGAAAAGTGAAGACGTTGATAGATGTAGTACAGGATAAGATAAAAAAGAAGAGATTAAAAAAATTTGACGCGAATAGATAAGGTACAGGATAAGGCAGAGAAGAGTGGCCTGAAAGAGATAGGCGGAAATTTAGATTGACAGAGAGACAGAAAAAGATTGATATAAATAGATAAAGGATAGGATGAGATAGAGAAGATAAGATTAAAAAAGATAGGCATGAATTGAAACTGACAAAGAGATAAGGCAGAGAGAGATTTTTATACATGTAGGATACGATAAGAAACAGAAGAGAAGATTGAAAAAAATGGACGGAAATTTATATTGACAGAGAGATAGAACAAGATTAATGTAAATAGATAAAGAATAGGATGAGATAGAGAAGATGGGGTTGAAAAAGATAGACATAAATTGAAACTGACAAAGAGATGAGGCAAGGATAGATTTTGATACGTGTAGGATATAATAAAAAACAGAAGAGAAGATTAAAAAAAAATAGAAAGAAATTCAGATTGTTAAAGGGATAGAAAAATATTGACGTCGATAGATGAAGTATAGGATGAGATAGAAAAGAAAGAATTGAAAAAGATGAAACCGAATTTTTAATAAAAATTAGGTAGAAAAAAATAAATGTTGACAGATTTATGCCACGATGAGATAGGGAAGAGAAGACTTAAAAACACAAACAGAAATTTCGATTGACAGAACGATAGCAAAATATTGACCTAGATAGTTGAAGGATAGGATAGGAAAGAGAAGAGGGTATTTAAAATTTAAACCTGAATTTAGATGGATAAAAAGATAGATAAGAAAAGACGTTTATAGATGTAGTATAGGATAAGATAGAGAAAAAAAGATTGAAAAAGATTGACGCGAATAGATAAAGAACAGGATAAGGTAGAGAAGAGTGAACTGAAAGAGATAGGCGGAAATTCAAATTGACAGAGAGACAAAACAAGATTAACGTAAATAGATAAAGGATAGGATGAGATACAAAAGATGGAATTCAAAAAGATAGACATGAATTGAAACTAGCAAAGAGATAAGGCAGGGAGAGATTTTTATACATGTAGGATACGATAATATACAGAAGGGGAGATTAAAAAAAATATACGGAAATTTACATTGACAGAAAGATAGCAAAATATTGACGTTGATAGATAAAGTATAGAATAAAATAGTGAAGAGGGAATTGAAAAAGATGAACTTGGATTTTTAATGAAAATTAGGTAGAAAAAAATGAATGTTGATAGATTTATGTTACAATAAAATAGGGATGAGAAGATTGAAAAACACAAACAAAAATTTCGATTGACAGAACAATAGCAAAATATTGACCTTGATAGTTGAAGAATAGGATAAGAAAGAGAAGAGGAGATCACAAAAGATAGACGGAAATTCAGATTGACAGAGAGGCAGGAAAATATTGACGTAGATAGATGAAGTATAGGATGAGATAGTGAAAAGAAAATTGAAAAAGATAAAACTGAATTTTTACTAAAATTAGGTAGAAAAAAACAATGTTGACAGATTTATGCTACGATGAGATAGGAATGAGAAGATTAAAAAACACAAACAGAAATTTCGATTGACAAAACGATAGCAAAATATTGACCTTGATAGTTGAAGTATAGTATAAAAAAGAAAAAAGGAGATTAAAAAAGATATACGAAAATTGAGATTGAAAGAGAGACAGAAAAACATTGACGTGGATAGATGGAGTATGGGATGAGATAGTGAAGAGGGATTTGAAAATGATGAAACTGAATTTTTAATGAAAATTAGGTATAAAAAGATAAATGTTGAGAGATTTATGCTACGATGAGATAGGGAAAAGAAGATTAAAAAACACAAGCAAAAATTTCGATTGACAGAACGATAGCAAAATATTGACCTTGATAGTTGAAGGATAGGATAAGATAGAGAAGAGAGTATTCGAAAAAAATAAACGTGAATTTAGATGGACAAAAAGATAGAAAAAAAAGATTTTAATAGGTGTAGTATAGGATAAGATAAAGAAGAAGAGATTGAAAAAGATCGACGCGAATAGATAAAGAACAGGATAAGGTAGAGAAGAGTGGACTGAAAGAGATAGGCCGAAATTTGAATGGACAGAGAGAGAGAGAGAAAAAGATTGACGTAAATAGATAAAGTATTGGATAATATAAAGAAAAGGAAATTTAAAAAGATAAACGTGAATATGGATTAATAGAGATAGAAAAATATTGTCATGAATGTATAAAGGAGAAGCTAATATAGAGAAGAATAGATTAAAAAAGATAGACACGAATTGAAATTGAGAAAGAGACAGAAAAATTTATAGGTTGATAGATGTAAGATACGATGAGATAGAGAAGAGAAGGTTAAAGAAGATAGATAGAAGTGTAGATAGACAGTGAAAGAGAGAAAAATATTGACGTGGATAGATGAAGAACAGGATAAGGTAGAGAAAAAGGGATTGAAAGAGAAAGGCAAGAATTTAAATAGAGAGAAAGATAGAGAAAGATTAACGTGGATGTATAAAGGATAGAATAAAATGGAGAAGAGAGTAGTGAAAAAGATAAATGTTAAAAGATGTAGGGCACGGTATGGTTAAGAAAAGAAGATTTGAAAAAATAAAAGGGAATTTAATTGACGGAAAGATAGAAAAATATTAAGGTTGTTAGATGAAGAAAAAATATAAATATAGAAAAGAGTATTAAAGGAGATAGATGGTAATAGATGTATGATACAATGAGATTAGGAAAAGGATATTTTAATAAAATAGGCGTGGGTTCAGATTAACAAAGAAATAGAAAAAGATTAGCGTAGGTAGACAAAGGATAGGGTACTACAGAATAGTGGATTTTAGAAAAGAGATAGTAAAAGATTGACGTGGATTAATAAAGAACAGGATAAGGTAGAGAAGAAAGGGTTGAAAGACATAGGCGAAAATCGAAATTGCCAGACGGATAGAAAAAGATTAGCGTGGATAGATAAAGTATAGGGTAAGAGAGAGAAAAGGGTATTGAAGAAGATAAATGTGAATATAGATTAATAGAGATAGAAAAAGATTGACATAAATATATAAAAAGGTAGCTGAAATAAGGAAGAGGGGATTAAAAAATATGGAAATGAATTGAAATTAACAAAGAGATAGAAAGAGATTGACGTGGATAGATAAAGGCTAGGACGAGATACAAAAGAATGTATTGTAAAAGGTAGACATTTATAGATTTATGATACAATGAGATTGAGAAGAGGATATTGAGAAAATAAGCGTACATTTAAATCGACAAAGAGGTAGAAAAAGATTAGCGTAAATTAGCAAAGGATAGGATGAGATAGAAAAGAGGGTTTTAAGAAAGAGATAGTGAAAGAGTAACGTGGATAGATGAAGAGTAGAAAGAGATGGAGAAGACGAGATTGAAAAAGACCAACGAAATTTATGTTGACAAAGAGATAGAAAAAGAAAGACGTTGATAAGTACAGTATAGGGTAAGATATAAAAAAAAAATTGAAAAAAATTGACTGAAATTTAGATTAACAGACGTAGAAAAGATTGACATGAATACAGAGCGGATAGGATGAGATAGAGAGGAAGGTATTGAAAAACATAAACGGAAATTTCGATTGACAGAGAGATGCAAAATATTTACGTGAATAGTTAAAGGATAAGATAAGATAGAGAAAAGGGTATTAAGAGAGATGAACATGAATTAGATAGACCGAGGGAAACAAAAAAGACGTGGATAGATTTAGTATAGGATAAGATAGAGAAAATGAGAATAGAGAAGATTGACAGGAATTTAGATTAACGGTGGTAAAAAAAAGAATAACATGAATAAAGGATAGGATAAGATAGATAAGAGGGGATTTAAAAGGATAGACATGATTTGAAATTTACAAAGAAATTAAAAAGAAAAACGTTAATAGGTCTAGTATAGGATAAGATAAAAAAAAAGAGGTTAAAAAAGATTGACGAAAATTAAGATTGAGAGAGGTAGAAAAGATTGACAGGAATAGATAGAGGATAGGACGAGATAAAAAAGAAGAGATTGAAAAATAAAGGCATGAATTGAAATTGACATAGAGATAAAGAAATTTTGATAAATGTAGTATGGAATAAGATTAACAGAGCTAGAAAGGACTGACATGAATGAATAAAGGATAGGATTAGATAGATAAGAGAAGATAGAAAAAGATAGACACTAATAGATGTAGGATACAATGACATCAAAAATATATTAAAAAGGATAAAAGTTAATGCAGATTAACAGAGAGATATAAAAATATTGATGTGGAGAGATAAAAGATAGTATGAGATAGATAAAAGACGATTAAAAAATATAGATGTGCATTTGGACTGACAAAAAGGTGGTGAAAAACGTTGATAGATGTATGACACGGTGAGGTAAAGAAGTGGAACTTATAAAATATGGACAGGAATTGAGAATAACAGAGATAGAAAAACATTGAAATGTATAGATAAAGTAATGGATGAGATGGATAAAAGAGGATCAAAAAAGATAGACGGTAATAGATGTAAGATACAGTGAGATAATAGGGTGATTAAAAAAGATATAAGGGAATCAAGATTAATAGAGAGATAGAAAAATATTAGTGTGAGGAGATTAAGGATAGTATAAGATAGAGTAAATAGGATTGAGAATAAAGGACGTGAATTTGGACTAAAAAAGAGGTAGAAAAAAAAATGCGTTGATTGATGTATGATACGGTGAGATGTGACAAAGAGGATTGAGAGAGATCGACGAAAATCTAGATTGATAGAGATAGAAAAAGATGGACATAAAAAGATAGAGAAATAGATGAGATGGATAAGAGGAGATTAGAAAAGTTAGATGCTAACATATGTAGGATACGCAGAAATAAAAAGGATGACATTGAAAAAGATAGAAAAGAATTTAAATTAATGGAGAGATATAAGAATAATGACTGAGATGAAGAAAGGAAAGGATAAAATAGAAAGAAAGATTTTAACAGAGAGGTATTGAAAGATTGACGTGGATATATGAAAGATAGGGTGAAATAGAGAATAGGTGATTGAAAAAGATAGACAAAAATTAAGATTAACAGGAATAGAAAAAACTTGACATAAATAGAAAAAGAATAGGATGAGATAGAAAAGAGAGGGTTGAAAAAAATAAATTGAAATTGAGATTAACAGACATATAAAAAAATTGACTTAAATAAATAAAGGATAGGATGAGATAGAGAGGAAGGTTTTAACAAAGAGATATTGAAAATTGACGTAGATAAATAAAGGATAGTGTAGCATAGAGAAAAGGGGATTAAAAAAAAAGACAGGGTTGAAAAAGGTATATGGGAATTAAGATTAACAGAGGTAGGAAAAAATTGACTTGAATAGATAAAGGATAGGATGAGATAGAGAGGAAGGTTTTAACAGAGAAATATTAAAAATTGACGTAGATAAATAAAAAATAGTATAGGATAGAAAAGAGGGGATTGAAAAAAGACAGGAATTAAGATTGAGAGAGATGGAAAAAGATTGACATGAATAAACAAAGAATAGGGTGAGATAGAGAAGAAAGTGTTGAAAAAGATAGACGTTAATAGATGTAGGATACACAGGGATAAAAAGAATGAGATTAAATAAGATAGAAGAGAATTTAAATTGACGAAGAGATATTAAAATATTGACGTAGATAAAGAAAAAAAAGAATGAGATAGAGAGAAAGGTTTTAACAGAGAGGTATTAAAAGATTGACGTGGACAGATGATGGATAGGGTGAAGTAGAGAAGAGAGGGTCAAAAAAGATGAGCAGGAATTTGGATTGACAGAGATAGAAAAAGATTGACATGAATAGACAAAAAACAGGATGAGATAGAGAACAGAGGGTTGAAAAGGATAGATGGAATTAAAAATTAACAGAGACAGGAAAAAAGATAGAGAAGAGAGTGTTGAAAAAGATAGACGTTAATAGATGTAGGATACACAAGGATAAAAAGAATGAGATCAAATAAGATAGAAGAGAATTTAAATTGACGAAAAGATATAAAAATATTGACGTAGATGAAGAAAGAAAAGGATGAGATAGAGAGAAAGGTTTTAACAGAGAGGTATTAAAAGATTGACGTGGACAGGTGATGGATAGGGTGAAGTAGAAAAGAGAGGATCAAAAAAGATGGACAGGAATTTAGATTGACAGAGATAGAAGAAGATTGACATGAATATATAAAGAACAGGATGAGATAGAGAACAGAGGGTTGAAAAAGATAGATAGAATTAAAAATTAACAGAGACAGGGAAAAATTGACTTGGATAGACAAAGGATAGGATGAGATAGAGATAAAGGTTTTAACAGATAGATATTAAAAGATTGACGTAGATAGATGGAAGGTAGGGTGATATTGAGAAGGGGGAATTGAAAAAGATAGACAGAAATTAAGATTAACAAAGCTAGAAAAAGATTGACATGAATGGACAAAGAATATGATGAGATAGAGAATAAAGGTTTAAGAAAGATAGATGGAAAATAAAATTAACAGAGATAGAAAGAAATTAACTTGGATAGATAAAGGATAGGACGAAAAAAAAACGTTATTAAAAGAGATAGACTTGAATTTATGTTAACAAACATCCCCAGGTACGTTTAAAGTTAAAATTTTTAAAAATTGTGATTGCGAAGATTTTATTAATCTAAAATCGAAACGTTTTAATTATTATTAATAGTTAAGCAAAAGATTTTGTCTTATTTCTGCAAAAAATGTTTATCTATAATAGACCGTAAAATTTACACAGGATGATAAAGTGGGAAATATCGTTTAACTTTGCAGTAAATTGAAAATAGCTCTGGAACTTTTTGACACGATTTTTAATGCGGAGAATTAAGCACAGCTATGAACGAAATGGTGCAGTATGAATATTTTATAGAATTGCATTAAAAAGCTTCACGGCGAGAATAACGGAAATTGAAGTAGGATTTTAATGCAAAAATATAGCAAGCGCATCCCTGCCGTTCATATACATGTATAAAAATATTGCAAAAAAAGAACAAATATACAAAGCACAAAAAAAAAGAATTTTTTCCTACAAATTTTTTTTTTTTATTTGGAGTGGTTCATTTAGGTGACTAAAAAAAGGCCTTATTTTTCTTCGAAATTTCAACCCTCTAAAGTGTCTTCTTCTCGATTTAATATCTAGAAGTCGGAATTTTCCAAAATTCTTAAAAAGTTTCAACTTTTATGAAAGAGTTTTAACATATGTAAAAAAATTTTAACTTTTATCATAAAGCTTTGACTTCCATGAAAAAGCTTTAACTTTTATGAAAGAGCTTCAACTTTTATGAAAGTGCTTCAACTCTTATAAAATGGTTTTAACTTTTATAAAAGTGTTTTAAGTTTTATGAAAGAGTTTTAACATATGTAAAAGAGTTTTATTTTTTATTATGAAACTTTAACTTTCATAAAAAGCTTCAACTTTTGTGAAAGAGCTTTAACCTTTATAGAATGGTTTTAACTTTTATAAAAGAATTTTCACTTTTATGAAAGAGTTTTAACTTTTATGAAAGTGATATAACTTTCATAAAGGAGTTTTAACTTTTATGAAAATTTTTTTATTTTCATGAAAGAATTCAACTTTTATGGAAGAGATTTAACTTTTATGAAAGAGTTTTGACTTCTATAAAAGACCTTCCACTTACATGGAAATGCTTCAACTTTTATGAAAGAGCTTCAACTTTAATAAAAGAGCTTTAACTCTTATGAAATAGTCTTAACTTTTATAAAAGAGTTTTAACCTTTATGAAAGAGTTTTAACTTTTATAAGAGAGCTATGATTTAATAAAAAGTTTTAACTTTGATGAAAAAGTTGGAAGTCTTATGAAAAAGATTTAACTTTTATGAAACAGTTTTAACTTAATGAAAAAGTTTAAACCTTTATGAAAGAGATTTAACTTTTATGAAAGAGTTCTGACTTCTATGAAAGTGTTTTAACTTTTATAGAAGAGCTTTAGCATTTATTAAAGAGTTAAATATTCTTTTTTCTTGTTAAACTCAACTGGTTGAAAATTCGTATTATGGTAGAATATCAATCTTTTATGATTGAAAAAAATTCATCTTTTTAGTTAGAGATTTCCCTTTTTTTTGAAAATTATTTTTTTTTTGTATTAAAATTCAATTACTAAAAAAAAATTCAACTATTTTCTAATTAAATCCGCTACTTTGTTGATAATTTATATTTATAAGTAAAACATTAAACTATGTGGTAGAAAATTGGTGTATTTTGTTAAAATTTTTTTTTATAAAACTTATCTAGTTTGTTCAATATTAATATTTTTTGTTAAAGATTTAACAGTTTAAAAACTTTTTTTAAATTAAGCTAGTTGCAGATTTGTTTGTTAGAAGAAAATTAATCTTCTTGATTCAAAATTCATCATTGTAGGTTGAAAATCAAACTTTTTTATAAAAAATTTGTGTATTTTAATGAAAATGCATCTTCTTGGTTAGAAAATTATTTTTGTTTTTTGGAACTTATCTTTTTGGTTCTAGTTCCAAAATTTTTATTAAAATTCGTGTTTTTTTATTGAAGTGGTTAAACATTTGTGTAAATTTAACTGCTGAATTCGGTGCAAGATTTTTGTGCAATTTTTGGTGTTTCAACGGTTTCCCTAATTTGTAAATACCTGTTTTTGACAATAGCACGATTTTTTTTGAATATCAATAAAATTTGTGAAAAATTGATCTTTTTCATTGAAAACTCACCTACTTGGTTGAAAGTTAAAATATTTATTAATTTTTTTCCAATATTCACCTTTTAGGTTGTAAATTAAACTGCCGAATTTGGTGCAAAGTTTGTGTGCAATTTCTGGTATTTCACCAGAAATTTCTGAATAAACTGCGATGTATGTGCTAAAGATTCGCAGGTTCATGTCACTTAGTAGAGGGCCTCACAAAGGTCTTCCTAAATGGTTAATATCTGTTTTTGATAATAGAAGGTTTTTTTTTAAATAATAAATTTTGTAAAAAATTAATATTTTTTTTGAAAGTTTACCTGCTTGGTTGAAATTTAAAATATTTATTCATTTTTTTCAATTTTCACCTCTAAAGTTGTAAATTTAACTGCCAAATTTGGTGCAAGATTTTGGTGCAATTTCTGGTGCATCACCAGAGAATTCTGAATGAACTGCGATGTATGTTCTAAAAAATCGCAAGATCGTGTAACTTATTGGGGGGCCTCACAGAGGTCTCTCTGAATAGTAAATACCTGTTTTTGGCTATAGCAAAAGTTTTTTTTATATTGATAAATTTTGTGAAAAATTAACGTTTTTTTTAATTTAACTACTTGGTTTAAAGTTGAACTATTTTTAGAATTTTTTTTAAAGATATAACCCTTTTCCTTCAAAATTTGACTTTTTGTTGTAAATTTGTTTTTTTGGTTTCAAAACTAACTGCAAATTCTGAAAATTGAAGTATTTCACTTTTGGCTGCAAATTGATAATCATAAGTTAAAAATACAATTATTTATTAGAAAACTCATGTATTGAAATGAAAATTCGTCTTTTGGGTTAAAAAATTATTCTTTATGGAAAATTCATCATTTTAGTTATACAGGTCAGAACTGTATGGGGGCTAACGAATTGGGAGCTAGGTTTTCGCGCAATTTCTGGTGCTTCACCAGAAATCGCTGAGTAAGCTGCGACAAATGTGCTGAAAATTCGCAGGTCCGTGTCGCTTAGTAAGGGACCTCACAGAGGTCCTTCTAAATAATAAATACCTGTTTTTGACAATAGCACTACTAGGTGCAAAGTTAGATCACAAGGTCAGATACTGTCCGATCAGACTTGAACATTGACATCAGAATGAGATTTAGTGATCTGAGCTTGAAATGAGCTTCACGGGGGACTAATTGGGAAAATTGAGCACACGATGCTCGATTATTCTGGTGGTAGAAGAGAGGATTTCCTTGCAAGTCGTGGCACCTAGTAGGTTCACCAACTGAAGAGACAGAATTCCAGGGGCTCTCCCCATTTTCTATGGACCTCAACCCTCGCAACTGGTGTGCCAACGAGAGGGTAGTACAAGGGTCGTGATTGAACGTCGTCACTTCGTTAGAACGATTGCACTCTGACCGAACACCCTGCTTCCCTAATAGTAACCACCCTCTCCGGAACATACTCGTTTCGAACGAAAACAAGTACATTGAAAATCGATTCCATCAAGCCGTGGACAAAGGACGGGCCTCAAATTCATTTACAGCTCCTTTCTGCAGTGTGTGGAAAAGGGAAAAGGGGAAAGGGGAAAAGGTAAATAAGAAAGGAGAAAGGGAACGGTGATAGGAAAGAGGGGGCAGGGGAAAAGGGGACCGGAAAAAGGGAAAAGTGGGAAAATGGAAGAGAGAAGAGGAAAGGGCAAACGAAAAAATGGAAAATGAAAAAGAGAAAGAGGAAATTGGTAACCGGCAATAGAGAAAAAGTACATGTAAAGAGGGAAAAAGGAAAAGGGGGACAGGAAAAAGGGGAAAGTGGAAAGGGCAAAAAAGAAAAGGAATATGAAAAAGGGAAATCGGTAATTGAAAGGGAAAATGGAAAATAGGAAAAGAGGAAAATGTGGAAGGGGGAATAGGAAAGGGGACAGAAAAGGGGTAAGGTAGAAAGGGAAAGCAGAAGAGAAGGGAGGAAAGAGAAAAGGGAGAAAGGTGAAAGGCTAAAGGAGAAAAAGAGAAAGGAAAGAAGTAAAAGAGAGAGATTCTCATAAAAAAGACGTTTTTGCAAATTTTATCCAGAATCGTCAATATTAGGTAAATCGAGCTGGATCTCAACATTTTTTTCAACAATTAGTCATATAATACGAATGAAATACTACTTTTGAAATTTTACTTCCATAAGCTTGTTTTATAGGGTCCCGAAAAAATCCGATAAGTGAGAAACAGATTTTGCGATATTTTGGCGTTAATTATATTTTTTGCGGTTAGCTCAATGCAAATTGTTTCTTATACGTGAAATACTACTTTATACTGATAAATAGATGTTAACATAAATTGCTTAAACAATTATTATTGCTTCTAGCAATTTTCTTTAAGAATAGAGTTAGAAAGTCACAGTTTTTTTATAAAATTTTCCACTTTTTGTCTGATTTTTAATAACAGTGAGGTCAAACTTAATTAATGTTGAAAAGACACAATTGGTTGAACAATTTATTATTATTGGTAATAATATTTTTATCAAATAATAATAATAATTTTTGGGCCACCCTTATATATCTCCTTACCGTGGCTGTATTAAGGATATCAAAGAGAAGTCTTTAGAGCAATTTCGAATTGACGCACAAAAGGGAGACTTGAATAGAGAGAGAAGGTATAGTCAATGCGTAAGAAAAAAGAGAGAGGGGCTTCTCGATCCAGACCCTTCACGGTTGTATGTGTGTTCGCGCAAGTCGAGCGGTCGTAGTCGTGCGGCCGTGTGGTCGTGCGGTCGTACGTTTTTTTCGAGTTGGAAAGAAATTCTAAAAATGCAGTTAAGCAGAGAAAGATGACCCAGAATTCATCTGGATTACTTTTATATACAGAATTATTCTGAATCATCTAAGATTTCTCCAGATTGCATAGGATTACACTGGATTACCTTTTAAGAAAATTGTTGAATTTTCAACAAAATAGATGAATATTTAACACAATATTTAAATTTCAAACTAAAAATAATAATTTTATATTAAAATGAAAGACTTTTCAATGATTAGTTCAATTTTCAACTAAAAAACACTACAATTTCCCACCAAAAATAGAATAGTTACAAAATTAGTTTTGAGAAGATCAGTGTATAGCAGTAGGGCCAAACGGCAAGAGTGAAACATTGATGGGTTAACTTTGAAATTTTTCGTGAGAAATCATGATGAGTTGAGGGAGAGGGGAAAAGAGGGAAAGGAAAATGGTAAAGGGAAAGGGGAAAGGGGAAAAGAAGAAAGGGGAAGAAAGAAAAGGAGAAAGAGTGAAGGAGAATTAGAAAGGGGAAAAGTTAAAAGTGGAAATAAAAAAGAAAAGGGAGAAGGTGGAAGGGAAAATGAGAACAGGGAAAGAATAAGAGGAAAAGATTGGAACTGGATTAGACTGGATTAAAAGTGTCTTTACCTAGGTTGAAACTGAATTACTCCTGATCACAACTGAATTACACTGGATTACAAGTAGATTACTCTGTTTAAACTTTATTACCAAAGATTAAAACTGGATCACTCATGATTTAAAGAAGTATACAAGTGGATTAATGTGGATTACTAGTAGGTAATTTTGTATTGCACATACCTAATTACTTTAATTACTGTGGATGATGAGTATATTATCGTGGATTATTTTGATTTACAAGTGGATTATCTCTGATTAGAACTGGAATATTCCAGATTGGAACTGGATAACATTGGTTTATAAGTGAC
>JAUELO010000006.1:1802367-1822831 GCA_032357855.1 Amphibolips quercusostensackenii | reverse complement strand
TTTTAGCCTGATTTTGCTCAGATGTTCCTTTATACCTTGGCTTACCGCTCTCCCGGTTTCTCTAATATAGGCTTTGCCACAGGAGTGAGGAACATTATATACTTTTGGATTATCTAGAAGTGTCTTTTTACATTTAGTGTTATTCAGAAGATGTCCTTTTTTCGCAGGTGGTTTAAATATGGTTTGGATGTTGTATTTGTTGAGGATTCTTCCATTTCTTCTGTGATACGTTAGACGTATATAAATATGTGAAGTACTCTGAACAAATTAGTGCAACCAAAATTGATTTACTCTGATTCCTGACTCTGTTTATTACAATATGGTCACAAAAATTTATTGAAATTAGACACAATCAATACTAAAAATGCAAACCTGTAATCTTTTTACACAAATTGCAATTTAAAATACATCAATTTATTATTCACAAAATATTTTGTCAACAATTACGTCTGAATACAGTTTTAGATTTTTTACGGGTTGGTCCTTCAGCTCCCAATTTCATTATTTTCTTTTCCTCTTTAGTTCTTGCAATTTGATTAGGCGGGGCGGAAGCTCCAACTATGGTTTCATCACCTACAGCAAGTTTGTGCACCAAAAATTCGATGCCATTTGCAGAAGCAGCGAAAGTATAAACAGTACTCCCGGGTTCTGGGCGTATATTTCCATCTAACTTGACAACATTGAGTACGCGTCTATATTGATCTCGTTCAAACAGAAACTTCAATTCTGTGCCTAATATATTTATTTGAAAGTATCTGTCGTATTCTCCCTCCTCATCACCAATTAACTGAACATCGTCATTAAATAGACGATTAGAATTCTTTCCTCCTCGAAGAGTTGTTTTTTCCACGTTAAATTCTGAGAGTGCTACATACATGATGAGTGATGGTCGATGGTCAATACGATGGTTCACTAATGGCATTGTATAACGGGTTCCAACATTTATTCCTGTAAAAAGACAATAGCCTTTCGCGATTGGTTAGTAACTACTAGAAATTTGGATGTGGTCAAAAATCCTAAAAAGCTGGTCATTTTGTATCCGCTCTTTTGTTTTTCATAAAACCAATATTAGATTCATAATCAGCGACTTCAAAAACCCCCATGTGAGAAAATTCATCACAAAATGATGACATTAATGAATTATGGCCAGCTTTTCGAGATTTTTGACCAATATGTAACGTGATCATGGATTTCTAGTTGCTGGAGTAAAAGTGTCAGGAGTTGGGTAAGTTATATAAGTGTGTTTTCAAAAATATGGTGCGGGCAAAAATAGCAAAAATGAGATTCTGCAAAAGTCGATAATGTAGACGAAAACAAAGGTAGGTTTTTGCGGGACAAGAAAGTCTGAAAGTAAGACATAAGTATAGAATGTAGATACAACCGGAAGTGTACTAATGCGCTAAGCAACGTGTATTAAATTATTTCCGCAGGTCACAATCTAAGCAACTGACTACTGAAAGATCGACCTTTGAGGAAACCAAGAAGAGAGCAGAGGATGAGTCTAACTACTCTGAAGAATCCGGATGTGTTCTACAGACATTGCTTGACATCAACTGGCAACAAAATAGGCTAGAAGTCAGTTGGAGAACAAAATGTGAGTCATCTGTTGTTTTGGGCTCCAAGAACTGAGCCTAAGTGTCACAAAGGATATTTAATTCAAATTAGTAATTAAAATGACACGCTTGAGTGAAATTTTGTTGTACTTACACGCAATACAATAGTTGATGACATCCCAAATGTAAATAATTGTCCTTGGTTTAAAAAAATTTGATAAAAAGAATTTTGCTTTCTAAATTTGGTCCATCAAATAGATCTGTATTCATAAACAAATTTAAGATTCATAATCACTGACACTAAAAACCTTTAGGTAAAAAAATTCATCGCAAAATGATGAAATTACTTAATTATAGACAGCTTTTTGGGATGTTTTACCAATGTGCGACGTGATCGTGAGTTCCAATTTGCCAGAGGAAAAGTTTCAGGATTAGGGTGAGTAAGAGCAGCAATTAGATCAGATTTCCTTGGCAAACATCAAGTTGGAAAAATGTTTCACTTGAGAGGCGGACGTACTGCTATCGACCCTAGATTAGCGTGGATTCTTGTAAGAGAAAGACACAATCAGAAAAGCGGTTGCGAACTGATACAGTCTTGATGTTTACCGTGACGTTTTTTTATGAAGCAGACATCTCTGACCTTTGGAATGTAGACGTTCTGGAGATTATAGATCCAACGAAGGCAACATCCGAGAATAATCATCAAGAATCAATAAAGGACACTTCTCATCAGACAATGACGGTGAAAAAGGTGGACACTATTTTGTTTATGGCTTTTTTGGTTATTGTTTGGTTATGGTTTGGTTATGGTATTTTGTTTGGAATGAAACTCATCTTCCCCTACCTCAAAACAAGAGAGTTACGCAGGAGAGATTACGAACTGTCACGGAAAGCAAAAGGAACAAAAACTCTTCAAACACTACTCTAAGGTCTTTCAAAAGTGGGAGCAGAAGAAAATCATCAACAAAGTCAGTATCTTCTTTATGAATCAGTGATTGAATGAAAAAGTACAACTGGGTCGCGCCATGTTTTCGATGTTTTAGACAGAAGGAGAAGCGCGCCTTCTTTAAGCCAGTCCTTGGAGACTGGTCCTAATCTTATTTATCTCACTTTAATAATGTTTATGCGTTTCAGGCCAGGGGCTCTAGATTTAACTAGATTTATAAAGTGGAAGAAGGTAGACTCAACCAAGATAAACAGGTTCACAGAAACATCAAAGTTGTGTCAGGTGTGTACAGTAGTCCATTGCTGATAGCAGCAACGAATGAAAAGCATTTGAAAAGTGCACTAGCGGCCGAGACATCTGTTTAAAGAAGAAAAATATTTATGAGGTTGCCTTTTTAACAAAGTATCCATAAAAATTATGCAAAGACAAGTATTCTTGAGATTTTAGATATCTCTATGCTCGCATTGATTTGGGACAAGGTCGGAGATGTATTAAAGCTGGGCAAACTGATCATGTACTCGTAGAAGTAGCTACCAATTTGATTCACTTAACAAGTAATTTGTTTTGACAGTCGCAAGGTATTTAATTTTATAGTTTTTGCTTGTCCGGTTCTTTCAGGTCCTAAATTACTGCTGCAGACCATTTGCTCAAGAAAACTGTCTTGATATAAAAAAATCGATCTAGAAATACAAAACTCTTTTGTCAAGTAGTACCAACAAATTCTACTGTTGATAAAGCTAATAATTACGAAAAGAATGTTTAGATGTCTGCAAAAAGGTCCCCTGACCTTTCATGTTCTTGTTGCTGCGAGTAAGGTCCCTGACTTTCCATGTTTTTGTTGATGCGAGAAAGGTTTCCGGACCTTCCATGTTTTTGTTGACCTTAATAACGTCCCCTGATCTTCCCATGTTATTGTAAATGCAAGTAAGGTCGCCTGACCTTCTATGTTTTTGTTAATGCGAGTGAGGTCCTCTGACCTTTCATGTTTTTATTGATGCGAGTAAGGTCCCCTGACCCTCTATGTTTTTGCTAATATGGGTAAGAAAAGGAGGATTCTATAGATTATAGAGACCTCTGTGCTTGCATTGATCTGAGAAAAAGTCAAAGATGTATTAAAGCTAGGCAAACTGGCTTTGGAGGAGCAACCAACAAATTGATTTACCTAACAAGCTACTAAGTTTGCTAGTCGCAAGGTATTTGGTCTTACAGTTTTTGCTTGTCCGGTTCCTTTAGGTTCTAAATTGCTGCTGTAGACCATATGCTAAAAAAAACTGGCTTGAAATGAGAAAGTCGATCAAGTAATAGAAAACTCTTTTGTCAATTGGTACCAACAAACTCCACTGTTGATAAAGCTAAAAATTCCAAACAGAATGTTCAGATGTCTGCAAGAAGGCACTTGACCTTCCATGTTTTTGTTGATGCAAGTTACTTGTCCTAACCTTTCATGTTTTAATTGATGCGAGTAAGGTTCCCTGACCTTCCATGTTTTTGTTGATGCAAGTAAGGTGTTCTGACTTTCCATGTTTTCGTTGATGCGAGTATGGTCCCTTGACATTCCACGTTTTTTTATGTGAGTAAGGTCCCTTATGGGGTAGCTATCTTTGAACGCACAAAGTTTTAGGGAGAGGTTAAGGTAATGTTGGTTGAAGTCAAGTCCAGGGCCGCACAAACTAAGTGTGAAACTACCAAAAATGAAACGTCTAAAAACAGAACGATACCAAGACTATAGCTTCTGGCAGAAACGATGAGAGCGTGTCTCATGGATTTTACATCAAAAACTCTGAAGATGTTGGGAGAAAAAATTTATTTCTGGAGTGATTCTACAACAGTTGTGGTCTGGATCTAGAAATAAAGTCCTTAGAAGAATTTTATGTTCAAGAAAGTTCAGGAAATTCGACAGCTTATAAATCTAGAGCGCTAGAAGCTTACGATTTTTTTTGAGTACTTGTGACATCAAGTTTTGCCATCATCAGAGAAAAAATTTCGACTTTTTACATTAGCGTCTTTTTTAAAATTTTTTAAACTCTAAAAGTTGAGTTCGGGTATTTTTCGGGGATTCAAGAAGATTTGTACATTGTAATTTTAATAGCTTTTAAACGTTTTTTAAATTATAACAAGCGATAAAGCTTTTCGAAAACAAGATTATTTTATAATTGGTACTTACTAAAAAGACTAAATAGAACCACGAATGTGGAGATTTTGCTGATAAGAATCTTCATTCTTTCTCGTTTATATTTCGGGAATGATGATTAGAGAATTTAAAAAATGTTCACTTCTAATACAGGAGAAGAATAACCAAAACCTTATCACTCAACTTTCTTTGACTTGTCAAACCATAAATCTAATTTAAATTTACAATCTTCTTAAATTGGGTCATGGACGAAAAAAATTAAAGCATTGACGTTTAAGAATGAATCAGAAATTTTTAATAAGATACATAAATGCGCATTTCGAAAACTTCTGTTCCTCGAAAAAAATGCTGATGCTGCAAAAAATACTTTACTCAGTGACAAAAATTAAAAAATTATGAAAGATAAAGTTTGCTTTTCATAATTTTAGGACAAAATTTTAAAATATTTTTAAATATTTCATAGATTTTTAAACACTAAGAAAAATTTTTTAAATTCCGAAACATTTTGAAAAGATTGTAGGAATAATATAAGACCGGTTGAAATATATTTAAAAAGTGAGAAAATTGATTTAATTACAAGTATTTTAAATGTGAAAAATTTCAGAAAATTTATTTGGTGAAATGAAAAAATTTTCTCAAAAATGTTTCAGATAGCTTTGGAAATCCTACGGAATTCGTTTAAATCCCTTGAATTTTTTTGGAATTTGTCAAAATAGCCTAGAAGCATCAAAATTTCGAAAATTCTTTAAAATACTTCAAAGTCCTATAAAATCTCATAAATCTTATAAAATAATTTAAAATCTTTGTGAATCCTACGAAATTCTTTAAGATCTCTTGAAATGCTTTAGAATTTTCCAAAATACTTTCAAATTGTGAAAAAATTCAAATCCTGTTAAGGTAAAGCGTTTTCTTGCTACGCTCCTGTTTTTTTAAGCTTGACTGACAACTAGCAACCTCCCTCTCTGGGCCTGCGGCTCTTTTCACTTTCGTTCGCAGCGCGGCGTCAATTCCCGGGAGGGAGCAATTAAGGGGAGAGAAATCCAGGTTCTACTATACTTTGAAATCCTTAAAAACTCTTTCACAATTCTACAAATTCCCTCAAAATTTATAAAAATTTGTTGAAATAGCTCAAAATTAAAAAAAAATTGAAATCAAGTTAATCACTTGAATCACTTCCAAATCTTATAACACCCCATAAATCTTGTTAAATTATTTAAACTACCTTTGAATTTTTAAAAAATCATTTTGAAATTCGATGAAATTCCATAACATTAGTTGAGAATTCTACAAAATTATTTTGAATTTCCTCAATTTTTTCGGAATTTTTTTGGAATTGCTCAAAACAGCTTCAGGTCTGAAAAATCTGATAAAAAACCATAAATCTTTTAAAATAGATGAGGATCCTACAGAGTCTCTTAAATCTTGTGCAATTTTTCAAGATACTATAAAATTTTTGAAAATTCTTCTAAAATTATGTAAAATTCCTTCAGAATATTTTGGAATTTTTCAAAATAGCCTAAAATCGTTAAAGTCTTTAAAAATTCCGTTAGTACTTTGGAATAATTAAAGCTTCTATGAAACTCCTGAAATTTTGTAAAATTCTTTAAAATAATATGAAACCTTTGAAAATCTTGTGAAATTGTTAAAAATTCCTTGCAAGTTTTTGGAATTTGTCTGAATAGATTAAAATCATTAGAAAAATTTAAATCCCGTGATATAATTATTCGGAAATTTCCAGTTCAGGGATTTTATTATTGGGGTATTTTATTATTTAGGAATTTTTTATTTCGGAAATTTCATCATTCCGGGATCTTATTCTTCGGGAATTTGACTATTCAGGAATTTTCCAATTCGAAAATTATATTATTCTAAAATTTCATGATTCGGAAATTTTATTATTCTAAAATTTTATTATTTTGAAGTTTTATTATCCGGGAATTTTCCAATTCAGAAAGTTTATTATTCGAGGATTTTATAATTCAAGAATTTTTAACTATTTTTGAATTTCATTATTCGGAAATTTTTCGATTCAGGAATTTTATTATTCGAGGATTTCATAATTCGGAAATTTTGTTATCTGAGAATTTCATTATTCGGGAATTTTCCGATTTGGGAATTATATCAATCGAGAATTTGCCATTTAGGAAATTTCATTATTTGGGGATTTTATTATCCGAGAATTTGATTATTCAAGAATTTTCTAAATCGGGAATTTTACTATTCGAAAAATTTATTCTTTGGGGATTTTCCACTTCCAGAATTTTACAGTGTCAGAATATTCATTATGCAGAAATTTTATAATTTGTCAGTTTAATTATTTAGCAATTTCATTATTCGGGAATTTTATTATTCGGGAATTTTATTATTCGAGAATTTTATTATTTGGGAATTTTTCATTTTAGAAATTTCATCATTCGGGGATCTTATTCTTCAGGAAATGACTATTCCGGAATTTCACAACTTGGAAATTTATTAATTCTAAAATTTCATTAAACGGAAATTTCATTATTCGGGAATTTCCCGATTCAGGAATTTTATTATTCGAGGATTTTATAATTCAGGATTTTTATTATTCGAGAATTTCATTATTCGGGAATTTTCCAAATCAGGAATTTTATTATTGAGGATTTTATAATTCAGGAATTTTATTATTTGAGAATTTCATTATTCGGGAACTTCGCGAATCAGGAATTTTATTATTCAGAAATTTTCCGATTTGGGAATTATATTATTCGGGAATTTTCAATTTCGGAAATTTCATTATTTGTGGATTTTATTCTTCGATAATTTTATTATTTAAGAATTTTCTAATTCAGGAATTTCATTATTCAGAAAATTTATTACTGAGGAATTTTCCACTTCAGGAATTTTACAGTGTCAGGATATTTTTTATTAAAAAATTTTATAATTAGGCAATTTTATCATTCAGCAATATTATTGTTCGGGAATTTTATCATTCCGGAGTTTTATTATTCAAGAGTTTTATTATTCAGAAAATTTTATTATTCAAGAATTTTTCGCTTCGGAAATTTTATTATTCGGGGATTTTGTTTATCAAGAATTTAATTGCTCAGGAATTTTTCAATTTGTGATTTTGTTATTCGGAAATTTTTTTATTCGGGAATTTTATGATAAAAGATTTTTTTTGCCATCCCGGTAGTATTGTAAACTGTTTGGTGATTTTATCATTTGGGTGTCTTCTGAATCAGTGAATTTATTATTCAGGAATTTTATTATTTGGGAATTTTATTATTTGGATATTTTTCACTTGGCAACTCCTTAATTCAAGCATGTTACAGTCTTGGGATCTTTCCGTCATCCCAGGAATATAATAAACTGCTCTGCAATCTCATTCTTCTACACTTTACCAATCTAAGTATTTCATTATTTGATAATTTTTTTTGTTCTGGAATTTTATTATTTGGAAATTTCCCAATTTCCACTAATTTCCCCATTTTTTGTCCCCTTACTTACCCTACTCCCCACTTATATTTACCTACCCTAGCCCTGAGTTCCTCTCATTTTTCCTAACTGCTTCTATATTAACACCTATCACTACACCTTACTTTTTCTACTTATGTGTATACACCTATTATTTTCCATCACTTTTTATTCTTTTGTTTTGCCTACTTTTCTTTTTCTAATTTCCTCCCACTTCGATCATTTTTTATTCCCTAATTTATCCTCATTTCCCCTACTTTTCTTTCTTACATCCACTATTTCACCATTTATTTTCCCTACTTTCCTGCCTTTATTATTTTTCCAAATTTACGTTTTCTCATTTTCATTTAATTTTATACTTCCACTTTTCTCAATTTTTCAACAACCGCTGCCCTCAAATTTCTAACATCCTGTACCTCATTTCCTCTCATTTACCCTAATTTCTTCTACTATCACACCTCTCATTAGGACTAAATTCTCCTATTTTTTCCTCCTAGTTTCACTCCCTTCATTTTCCTTCACTCCAACCACTTCCATCCCTCTTATTTCCCTCTACTTTCCCTACTTTTCTTACTTTCATACCTCTCATTTTTCCTCATCTCACCTTTTCTCCTTTCGCTCAATTCTCTTACTTTCTTTCTACTTATTTCTCCTTACTTCCCCTATTTCTAATTCCCTGATTTCTTCTCATTTTTCCAACTTTCTCGTTGCCCCCTTTTTCCCTACTTAGCCCTCCCTTATTTCCCTTCATTTCTTATACTTTCGCTTCCCTCACTTCCTTGACATCCTCTTCTCTATTTTTCTCGGACTTTTTCTCCCTCATTAACCTTAATTTACCCTTATTTCCCCAACTTTTCCTCCTCTAGTCTTGCCTCATTTCTTATAATTCCCCTTTCCTAATTCTTCCTACTGTTACTGTTACTATTACTAAACAAAATGTAACTAGTTACCAATTAGTTACTAGTTGATTTTTTAAACTCACATGGTTTTAATAAAAACTTCAAACACTTTTTGCTAACAACTTATTTTATTAGAATTTGTTTTTTGGCTATCCAAAAGTCATTTTGGATTTGACAAAAGACAGGTAGTCATATTAGCCCGCTACATCAGGCACTGCTTCACTGTTCTTTTTTCTGTTCAATGCTTGATCTTTTACGCTGAACTACTTGAAATACTGATGGTGGTGGAGGATGGAGTTGACCTACTTGTGGTACAGGAATTTGGTTACTTAAGCGTGGAGCAGAAGCTCCAACTATAAGTCCATGATCTTTATGCAATAAAAATTGTTTACCAAGTACAGTGGCAACATACGTTCTGATACGACTGACGCCGCCTGGACGTTTATTTTTTGGTACCCTTTCAACATCGAGTACGCGACCTTGTTCATCTTCTTTGAACCTAAAATGCTTGTCTCCACCGATAATAATTTGATAGATAAGGTGGTTGTAAGGATCAGCAGTGTGGTGAACTTGATTGAACAAACGGTAAGGACTATTCTTGTAGAGGTAAGTCCTATTTTCGACGTGTAATTGATCATCATCTAAAAACAACGTAGCAGGTGTGTCATTAATGTGGTAATTTGGTAATTCTGAAGTATCACTTCCCCTGTTTAATACTGAAAAAAGAAAATAGAGATTCATGAAAATGTGTGAGGTAGAGGTCGCAATTACTGCAGGTGTCCCTATCACTTCGGGTGTCTATATTACTTGGGGTGTCCCTATTACTTTAGGTGTCTATATTACTTTAGGTATCCATGTTACTTAAGGTGCCCCTATTACTTAAGGTGTTCATATTACTCCGGTGTCCAAATTACCTTATGTGTACCAATTACTTTAGGTGTCCCTATTACTTCGGGTATCAATATTACTTAGGGTGTCCATAATACTCAATGTGTCCATATAACTTAGGGTGTCCATATTACCCCAAGTGTCCCTATTACTTTAGGTATCCCTACTACTTCGCGTGACCATATTACTGTAGGTGTACCTAACACTTAACGAGTACATATTACTTCAAGTGTCCACATTACCTCAAGTGTTCCTGTTACTTCGGGTATCCTAATTACTACGGTACTTATATACAATGTAGGCGCCGCGCACTTACCAAGAAGTGTACGGTAAATAAGTCGTTTCAACCTCCCTCTTCTATACATTTCCTCCCTACTTCCCGACGGCTCTTAAGCTACCCTAACTTTACCCTCTAACTCCTTTCCCACTTTCTTAATATTTTGTGTCTACTTCCCGTTCCTTCCATTTCCCAATTTCCTCTCTTTTCCCTGTTTCACCTCAAATGACTTCCATTTGCTCTTCCTATATTTTTCCCCATTTCCTCTCACTTTCGTTTATTTTTCTAGCTTCACCTACGTTCCTTACTCTAAATGCTTTTAATTTTGTTACTTCTTTTCTACTCACTTTTCCTAATATCGCCTCTTTATTTCCCTCTATTTTTCATACTTTTCCTCTACTCATTTACTCTGGTTGTTCGTCAGTTTACCTTATTTCTCCTGTTCTCTCTTTTCTATGATTTTCCTCATTTCCCGAATTCCACCTGATCTCCAATATATCTTCTCACTTCCCCTAAATCCCTTCATGTGCACTGACTTTCCCTACTTTTATTTTACTCATGACTCTTCACTACTTTTCACTACTTTTCATCCCCTCATTTCTACCTACTTTCCTTACTTTCCATTCCCTAATTTTTAGTAACTTTTCTACTTTTTCATCACCACTTCCCCTACCTTTCTACCCTTAACTTCCCCTTAATTTCCACTCCTCACTTCCCCTACTACCCCACCCCTTATTTGCCTTTACTTTTCCTAATTTATCTTCCCTTATTCTGCCTCACTTGCCCCTAAGGAAAAAGCTCAACGGACGGACGGACAGACAACCGATGGAAACAATAAGGGCTTCTGGTCAAAGCTGCAAAATCCTAAAAACAACAAATAATTTTTTTTGCAGAAATAAGTGGAGAATAAGCAGTGGAATTGAGGGAGGTGAAGTGGGGGAAATAAAGGAAAGTGATAAGAGGAAAAGTGATAATCAGGAAAGTTAGAATAGTAAGGGAAAATAAAGGAAACGGAACTAGGGGAAAGTATAGAAAATTACAAGAGCTTAAGTATGCAAAATGACGTGAAATAATGAAAGGAATGTAGAGCAGATGTGAGAAGGGAAGTATAAAAGATAAACAAAAATTATATTTCTTTTCAGAGAGGAAATAAGAGGTGTGGAAGCAAGAAAATTAGGAAGAAAATGTCGAATAAATGACTGTAAATGAGGGAAGGTGTAGTAGGAAAAATCATGAGAGACTAGGGGTTCGGGATATAAGCCGTCAGTAGGGGAAATACGGAATGAGGAAATTATAACAAGTAAGAAGTGTGGAAGTAGGAAACGTGAAAGGTTATAAAGAAAAGAATTAGAAGAAAACAGACTGTAAATGAGGGAAAATAATAAAAGGAGAAAAATGAAAATAAGGGAAATAAAAGGACATGAGAAGAGCTTGATTGCGTTAGTAAAGAAACATGAGGGGATAGAAAGTAGATGAAATGAGGGTATGGGAAGTAAGGGAAATGAAAAGAAGAGAAGTAGTGAAAGTAAGAAAAAATAGTGTAGAAAAAGTCAGAGGGAATAAAGGAAGAAAAATTAGTGCGAAAAAGTAAGGTAAAGCGTAAGGAAAAATTAGGGTGGGAAAAGTAGAAGTGTAGTCAGAAATGAGGGAAAATGATCAGAGCTTAATTGAGTTAGTGTAGAAAAGCGAGAAAATAGGAAATAGAGGAAATAAGAGTAGGCAAAGTAAGGAAAATAAAAAAAGGAAAAGAGAAAAATAGGAAGAAGTAAGGAAAGGGTGTGTAGGATAAGTTAGGGTAAATTTATAGAATAGAAAGTAGAGGACTTTAGGAAAAGTGAGTATAGGAGAAGTAGAAGAAGCGATGTGAAAGAAGGCATTCAAGTGGAAATGAGGAAATCTCAATTGTAATATAAGGAAAAATTTGTGAATGGGAAGTAGATAAAATAAGGGTAGGGAGAGCAAGGGAAGTGTGTGTAGGATAAGTTAATGAAAATTAAAGAAGATGAAAAAGAATAGGTATGGGGAAAATGAGGGTAGGAAAAGTAATAAAAGGTGGTAAAAAATCAGGGGAAATAAGGAGAGCCTAATTTGTCTAGTGGAGGGAAATGAAGAGATAAAAAGTAAGTAACATAAGGGTACAGAAAATAAGGAAGAAGAGAGGAGAAAAAGTAGGGAAAGTAAGTAAAGGGGGTGTAGCATTAGTCAGGGGAAATAAAGAAAGGAAAAAGTAGAGGGAGTTAGGGAGAATGAGAACAGAGAAAATAGGAGAAGTACTGAAAAATAAGTGAATCAGAACCATAGGAAGTGAGTCGTAATGAGAAGGGTAGAGAAAGCGATATAAAATGTGGGGTGGTAAGTAGTGAAGGAAGTATATAAAGATGTTAGGAAAGGGTGAGTAAGCGAAAGTGCAGAGGGAGTAGTAGAGAAAGAGTACGGGAGAAAGTGTAGGATAAGTCAGAAGAGAAAAAAAGAGAAAGTAAACGACTTAAGGGAAAATAAGAGCAGAGGAAATAGGAAAAGTGGTGAAAAATTTTAGAAGCAGAACCAAGGGGAGTCACAGAAAATAAGAACGGTAAAGCAGTGATGAGAAAAGAAGAGTTAGTGAGGAGAGGAGAAAGTAAATAAAGAAGAAGTTGCGAAAGGGTGGTAGGTGAAAATGGAAGTGTAAAAAGGGGTAGTAGGAGAAAAAAATAGAAAGTAGGGAAGTGTGAGGGGAGTGTGAAGAAAAAGTATAGGAGGTGGTGTAGAATAATTCAGAAGAAATAAAGGAAGGGAAAGTAGAGGACGTGAGGAGAAATTAGGGCAGAGAACTTAGAAGAAGTAGTAAGAAATGAGTATAGCGAAACCAGGGGAAGTAATAGAAAATAAGGAGGTCAAGAAAGTAATGAAAAAATGTTAGTAGGATAGAAGAGAGTAAGCAGAGAAATTAAGAGTGAGTAGTGGAGAAAGAGTATCAAAAAGGGTATAGGATATGTCATGGGTTATGACGGAAGGAAAAGTAGAGGACGTGAGGAGATATGCCAGCAGAGGAAATATAAGGAGAAGCGAAAAATATGTAAAGCGGAACAAGGGGGAGGTAGAGAAAATAAGAAGAGTGAAGATAGTAATTAGAAATAATCTGTTGTGAGGAGCATGGAAAGTGTATAAAAAAAAAGTTGAAAAAGGGTGGGTAAGCGCACTTGAAATTGTGGAAAGAAATGGTAGCAGTGGCGAAAGGAAGTAAGAGAATTTAGAGGAAGTATTAAAGGAAAATTATGAAGTGAGGTGAAGGATGAGTCAGGGAAAATGAAGAAAGGAAAAGTAGAGGGCGCATGGGGAAGTGAGGGCAGAGAAAGTAGTAGAAGTGATGAGAAATTAGGGGGGCAGCACCAGGGAAAGTGAGAAAAGTGAGAAGGGTATAGAAACTGATAATAAATGTAAAGGTGGTGAGGAAACGAGAAAGAAAATGAAGAAGATGTTAGGAAAGGGTGGGTAAGCTAAGTTGGAAGTGTAAAAAGAAATAGTTGGGTAGGAAAGATGAAGTAGATAAATGTAGTGGGAGAAGTGGAGAAAAAGCATGGGAGGGTGTGCAGAATAAGTGAGTGAAAATAAAATAAGGTGAAGTAGAAGACATATGAATAAATAATTGCAGAGTAAATAAAAAAAGTGAAGAGATATAAATGAAGCGGAACTAGCAGAAGTAAGAGGAAGTTAGAAGGGTATATAAAGTGATAAAGAATGTAAGAGTAGTAAAAAGTGGAGGAAGTGAAGGAGAAGTTGGTAAAGAGTGGGTAAGCAAAGTTAGAAGCGTGGAAAGGGGCAATAGGATAGGAGAGTGAAAGTAAAAAAATGTAGGAACAGTAGTTGAGAGAAATTATGGGAGGGAGATAAGTCAGAGAAAATAAAGTAAGGGAATGTGAAGGACCTAAGAAAAAATTAGGTCAGGGAAAATAGGATAAGTGTTAAGAAATAAGGAGAGCGAACTAGAGGAAGTGAGAGAAAATAAGGAGAATGAAACAAGTGATAAAGAATAAGGAGGCAGTAAAAAGAGGAGTAAGTAGATAAAAAAGAAGTTCAAGAAGGGTAAGTTACCAAAGTTAGAAGTGTAAAAAGAGGAAAGGTGTGGAGAGAGGAAGCAGGGAATGTAAAAGGAGTACTAAAGAGAAAGTATGAAAAGGGTAGATTTGAACATTTTATTTGCATTTTAATAGGCGTAAATAACCGTAATTGTTTGAACAGTTCATTAATAAATAGAATTGACTTAAAATTTAAACTTACTAAAAAAATTAAACAAAATCGCTAAGGCGATGATATTTCCAGTAAGAATTTTCATTTTTTTCCAGATAAGTTTTGATGGCTAGTAACAGAGAAACTTAGAATATATCCACTTATGATTACAGCATAACTAAAACTGATTACGCAGCTTATTTTTGACAAAAAGAGCTTTATTTAAATTTACAATGTCTGTGAGTTACATAAGATTGTCAATGAGATATATGTTTTGTTCATTAAAAATTAAACAAATAAAAAAAGAGCCGTTAAAAAACCTTGGGTTGTATATTCTTCTTTGATAAGATAAAAAGGAAAAAATAAGTTTGTCAGTTTTTATCGAGCACTTTAAGATCTGAATATTGTACATAATAATTATTTTACAAAAAATATATTGCTGTTATTTTAAGTTATAAATGAACTATATGGAGAAATGTTTTGTTTTTATAAAAAGTCTGGAGTTGACCTTGTAGTCAACATTTTTTCTAATACAGAGTTTTTTAAAGGATTTTTGAGTGAAAAAAATCAACTTTCAATAAAATAATTGAATTTTTCAACAAAAAAAGAACGAATTTTCAAAAAGTTACATTTTACACGAAAAAGTTTTTAAGCAACAATTTTCACCTAAAAGAATAAATCTTTATCTCGAATATTTAAATTTTCAGTTGAAAAATAAATTAATAACAACAATGATTTTTTTAAAAAATAGTAACATTTTCAACCAGTGAGATAACTAAAAAAAGGCAAATATTTAATTAAAAATGTGATTTTTCAATATCGAAAAATGATTTTCACACAAATTCTTAAATTCTTAACAAATTAAAATATTTTTATCAAAATAAATTAATTTTATACTAAATAAATAAATTTTTAAATAAAAAATTTAATTTTCCACAGAAAATTAGATATTTTATTTTTCAGTTAAAAAATTAATTTTTATCAAAATAGTTAAATTTTTAACAAAAAAAATCAATTTTCGAATAAAATGATGAATTCTAAACAAGAAAAATAAATTTTTAACTGAATTGTTGAATATTATGCAAAGGAATTAATTTTTAATCAAATCACATGAATTTTCGACGAAAAATGTAATAGTTGATATTTCAGCAAAAAAAGATTTTAACTATAAATAAAAAACAGTTGAATTTTCAACTAAAAAGTGACATTTAAAAAATTGTTGAATTTTGTACAAATAAAAATATTTTTTAGCAAAACTATTGAATTTTAGACTGAATACATGAATTTTTTAACTGAGAAGATTAATTTTTCACGGAAAATTTAATATTTTAATTTGTAGTCAAAAAAATAATTTTTATCATAACAGGTAAATTTTTATTGAAAAGATGAATTTTCGACTGAAATGATGAATCTTGAACAAAAAATAATTAATTCTTTACAGAATTGTTAAATTTTTTGCGAAGAAATTAATTTTTCGGTAAATAACATAAATTTTCGACAAAAAATGTAATAGTTGATATTTCAACAAAAAAAGATTTCAACTATGAATTAAAAACAGTTGAATTTTTAACAAAAAAATGTTGTATTGTCCACAAATTAGAATTAATTCTAGCCAAATTATTGAATTTTAAACAAAATACATGGATTTTCATTTGTGAAGAATAATTTTCCACTGGAAATTTAATATTTTAATTTTATGTTATAAAATTAATTTTCACCAAATTTAATTAAATTTTTAACGAAAAAGATGAATTTTTAACTAGTGATAAATTTTAAACCAAAAAATTATTTTTTCATAAAACCTGTTAAATTTTTTCACAAACAAATTAATTTTTAAACAAATAACATTACTTTTCGACGAAGAATTTTAAAGCTGACATTTCAATACAAAAAAGATTTCAACTGCTAATAAAAAACATTCAAATTTTCAACCAAAAAAAAGGTCTTTTAAGAAGTTGTTAAATTTTCTACAAATTAGAATAATTTTCAGACAAATTATTTTTAAAAGGTAAATTAATTTTTAGTCAAAAAATTTAATTTTCAACCAAAAACATAAATTCTCAAGATAAGAGATCAATTGTCAAATAAAAATGAAATTGTTACTAATTCAAAAGAAAAATTAATTTTCTACTAAAAAATGATACATTTTAAGCAAAATAATTTCATGGTTAAGCGAAGATATGAATTTTTGACTAAAATTATGAATCAGCAACTGCAATAGTTACATTTTCAGTTCAAAAATATTTTAACAAAGAAGAACAATTTAGAAAAAATAATTTAATTTTTACTAGGCTGTGAATTTTTTATCTAAAAAACATGAATTTTCAACCAAACCGTTAAATTTTCATTTGCAAAAGATATACTCACAATTAAAAATGGACGAGCTTAAGTTAAGACCTAAAAAATTAATTTTTAAGCAAAAAAGCGATTTTTAACAAAATAGTCCATTTTTAGCTTAAATAAAGAATCTTCGACCAGCAAACTAAATTGTCAAAGAGTGGTTTTAATTTTAATTAAAAAGTTGAATTTTGTACTCAAGAATATAATTTTTAAACTAAAAATGTAACAGTTCAATTATGTGTTAGCAAATTAGTTATAAATAAAAAAAGAATTTTCAAAAATACAGTTGAATTTCTAAGCAAATTAAATGAATTTTAAACTTAAAAGAATCATTTGCTACCAAAAAAATAAATTTTCAACAAAAGACATGAATTTTATTCAAAAAAATTTAATTGTAAATAGCTTAGTGGAATTTTCTAACAAAGTAGTTCAATTTTTAGCTAATGAAGACAAATTTTCCAGAAAATACATTAGTTTTTAATCAAAAAGGTACATTTATGACCAAAAATAGAACCATAGTTCTCGTTATACCTTGACCCCCTAATTCTCTTTCAACCTTGATTCTCTTTCCCTTCCTTAACTTCTTCTGACTTATGCTACACCCCGTCTTCTTACCTTCCCTACTTTTTCTCCTAATTGTTTCCTTATTTCTCGTGCCCTTATGTTATTAACTTCCCATCCCATTATGTTCCTCTACTAACCAAATTCGGCTCTTCTTCTTTTTCCCAATTTTCCACCACTTCTATTGCTTTTCCTACCCTTATTTTCCCTAACCTCCTCTTCTTTACCTTCCCTTATTTTTCCTGACTTATCCTATACATTATTTCCTTAGTCTTCCTACCCATATTCTATCTCCTTTCCATTCCCTGAAAACCTTACTTTCCTCCTATTTGAAAAATTCCTCTTTATACTTATGCGCCCAAATCCCTGTTATAACCCCTAAACTTGTTTTTCCCGTCTCTTTTGTGATAATATAATTGGGCGTATTCCCTGCCAACCTCAGTGTCCACATTCCATACCTCTTCTGTATTCTCAGTATCTTTTCGCTTTTCTTCTACTTCCACACCTCCACTCTATGAAATAAGACACTCAACACAAGCGATTTGAACAATTTTATTCTATTTTCAAAATCATCTGCGAACAACTTTTTTTTCAACACCCACATCTGTCTTATCACCACATTTTTTCTTCTCACCCTTCCTTTTACATAATTATCCACTCTCCTATTTTGAAAAATAGAAAGCTTAGGTGCACAAACTTTTTTAATTTCTGTGCCGCCTGCCCCTTCCACTCCCACTGTCATCCCTTATCCCTTCCACCGTCCTTATCGCCTTTCTTATACAGCAGCACAATCAAACCTTACCGCGGTCCTCCTGAGAATCCCTCCTCTCTTCATACTTTCTTCACTACCCTCTTCAGCCTCTCCCTAACCTCTTATGTCCTAAACAATGACACTTATTTTGTACCCCGTCCAGCCCTGCTGCCCTAGACCTTCTTAACTTCCTTAACAGTGTCTTCATCTTCTCGTCATTAAACTACTGTTCCTCTATCTCCCTTATTCTTCTGCTTCCCTCATTACTCTTTTGTGAATCTAAGCCCTGCAACTATTTGTTCTATAACTCTCTTTACTTCTCACTACCTATCTTCTTGCTTATCCCCACTCTACGTTTCCTAAGCCTATCTGTTACCTTCCGCACGTTGCCTTCTGCCTTACTGCTTTTTATCTATTCTTCCACATCTTTTTTCTTTTCCTGCTCTTTCTTCTTACACATCAACCCAAACTCCTTTTCCCATTTCTACTTACTCCTTCTTGTTCGCAGTTTCTATTTTTCACTTCTTAAACTTCTTTTTCACTTTTTTTTTTATCTATCTACATTACCTATCTCACCTTGACTCTTCCATTCCTTTTTTCTTCTTTCTAAGTACCTCTTTTTGCATACAACCTTTGACTTTCTTCTCCAGATTCTCCTATATTTCTTCCACCGACTTTTCTTAAAGCGTACCTTCTCTGAATGCTCCTAAAACTCATCTCTCGCCTCCTTTGGCAATATCATTATTCCCTCATCGACATTTCTACCCACCTTGCCTTTAACTGCACTACACTTTTATCCACATCCCTAATGGCTGATAACCTGCTTTTACTTCTCCTTCTCTACTGCGAATTTCTCTATATGCTCTTAACCTTGCATATTCATGACCGCATAGTCTACCACCGAAACCCTAACCTCAGACACATTTGTGTATTCTACATTTCGTCCCCTGCTACCATACCACTTGCTACTGCCCAGCTTCTATCCTCCGCCCAGGCCCTTGAAATCTCCGCCTCCTTATTTGTTATCTTATTTTGATTTACATTCTCCATCTTGATATTAATTGCCTTTCCTGTCCTTTTTTTAATTCTTCATGCATTTCTCCAGTCCCCTTTTTTTTATCTCCAGCACTAAAGATCCTTCTCCTTTCTTTTTTTGTTTGTTAATTCTATTGTTCTCCCTCTTCTTTCTTCTGCTTCCTTCAAACACTCTTTTGATAACACTCCTGCCCTAATTAATTCCTTTTCTTTTCTTTTCTCACCATATATCCAGGCTTCCTACAGTTTATCCTTCGCGCCCACCTTATATACCCTTCTTGGAAATTCTCAATCTTTTTCCTTTACTTTATTCCCCATAACTTCATCGGTCATACTAGTGTATTATATTCTTCCTTTTCAATCTTTTTTGACCTTCTTTTTCATATTACTCATGTCTTTTTTATTACTTCTTCTACTTCTTTTATCCTTTCTCTAGCATGAGTTCTATTGTGTCCATTTGTTTGCAAGTTGTAGCCAAATCTTTTAAATCCCTTAGTCTTATGACTTTACGTCCTTACTTCTCTCTTATTCTTTCCTAAACCTTATTATCTTGTTGTTTTTTATATTTAAATTAAAATTTTCACCATCTTAGTATTTCTCCAAAGCTGCAATTAACGTTGCTATCCCTTCTTCATCTTCTGCCATTAGCAATATATCGTTTACAAATGCCAGTGTATGTATTCATACTTTTGCCATCCATATATCTCCCTATTCTTTTCTCTTCATTCCTATTTCGTCTTTTGTTCTTTTTCTGATTCGGTGGCTCTATTATTTTTCTGTACTTTTTTCCTAAAACCTTTAAAAAAAACAGCTACAAATACTTTATGCAATGTTGGCGATAACGTCACTCCTCTATGCTACTTAGCCTCCTCCTTTTTCTTCTTTTTTTCTCACTTTTTTTACTTATTTCCATACGTGTTTTTTCGTTTCAGTCTTTGCCGCGTCTTCTTCAAAACTTTTATTTTCCTTCTTTTTCTTTAAATCACGTCACTCAGTGTACTCTCTTTTCCTCCTTTATTCTTTACTTCGATATTATACTCTTCTCTGTTTTAACATTTAAAGACTTTTCCTCACACTGTTCTTTACTTGCATTTAACAAACCCCTCCTCCTGTTTTTAAACCTTTGTTTCTTGACCTTTATTTTCAACTTATCGTTCACCATCACATAACATTTTAACGTTCCTTTTATCTTGCTCCAGCGTGTATATTGACCTTCCTCACCACCTTCCCAACCCTCTTTATATTTTTCTTTAAGATGAATCATTTTACCTCTTTCAAGTTCTTTAACAATTTATTTCTCTTCCCATGTAGTTTCTTGTCTTTTTTCTCGCTCTCTTTCACATATACTTGCTCCATCATTTTTCACATTATAGTATTTTTCTCTGTAAATAAGTGAGTCTTATTTACTAGCATCCTTCAACTCCTTGACCTACTCT
>JAUELO010000006.1:1777430-1797040 GCA_032357855.1 Amphibolips quercusostensackenii | reverse complement strand
ATAGCCATTGCGAATCGCTGCACAAAAGGGAGACTAGAATAGAAAAAAAATAGACAAAGCGTGAGAGAGAGAGCGAGAAAGAGAAAGACAGATTTCTTGATTGACACCCTGCTAAGGCTTTGCCTTGTGCAGTCGCTTGTGTGTGTGTGTGTGTGAGACAGAAAGATAGAAGGAGGGAGTAAAGTGAAAGAGAGAGTGTGGTATCGAAGAGAAGTCTTCAGAGCCATTGCGATTCGCTGCCCAAAAGGAAGACTAGAATGAAGAGAAAAGGTATAGACAGGGCGTAAAAGAAAGAGGTAGAGACAAAGAGATTTCTCGATTTAGACTCTGCTAGGTCCTTTGGTTTTACGGTCGCTTGTAAGAAAGGAAGAAAAAGAAAAGGGGGTTCGAGTGAAAGAGAGAGTGTGGTATCGAAAAAAAGTCTTCAGAGCCATTGCAAATCGCTGCACAAAAGGAAGACTAGAATAGAGAGAAAAGGTATAGAAAATGCGTAAGAGAGATACAAGGAGAATTTTTTTAGACCCTGCCCAGTCGTTCGGTGTAGTCGCTTGTGAGAGAGAGAGAGAAAGAGTAAGATAGGGGGGTCGTGTTCAGGGCCATTGTAAATAGCTGCACAAAAGGGAGACTAGAATAGAGAAAAAAGATATAGACAATGTGTGAGTGAGACAAAGAGACTTATTTTCAGACCCTGCGCGGTCGTTCGGTTGCGCAGTCGCTTGTGAGAGAGAGAGAGAGAGAAAGAATAAAAGAAGGGGTTAAGTGAAAAAGAGGGTGTGGTATCGTAGAGAAGTCTTCAGAGCTGCTGCGACTGACTGCACAAAAGGGAGACTAGTAAGAGAGAGAAGGTATAGACGGTACATAAAAGAGAAATAGAGAGAGAAAAAGACAGAAAGATCACTTGATTTAGGCCTTGCCCGGTCGTTCGGTTGTGCGTTCGCTTGTGATAGAAAGAGAAAGAGAGAGAGTGCGAATTGCGAGTGAAAGAGAGAGTGTGGTATCAAGGAGAAGTCTTCAGAGCCATTGCGAGCCGCCGCACAAAAGGAAGACTCGAACAGAGAAAGAAGGGAAAGGAAAAAAGATAAAGAGAAAAAAGAATAAGAAAAAAGAGAAAAAGAAAGGGTAAAGGAAAAAAGTAAGAAAGAGACGATGAGATTTCTCGATATAGACCCTGCCCGGTTGCGTGGTTGCAGTTTATTTTAATTCACTTACGTCTAAGAAGTTTAACAACAAAAATAAAATTTTGACACCATTGAGCATTACTTTTTTCACATTTTTCGAAACTAGCCTGCATAAAAAGCCCCACCTAATTTGAACCAATTTACTCTAAAAACACTTTTATTTTTTATTTTCTTTAGAGAAATACCAGAGGACATTCCAAGAACGGAAATAGCGCTAGAATCCTTGGATCTAGATTATTTGAAATTTCCATCGGAGAAAGCCGGCCGGTGAGAAGAATTTTACGCTTGGATAGGAGACCTGGCTTCCTGGCTAAGGACGAGGAATCCCCTGGGAAGAAGTGGGATCAAGGGCGTGGATGCCTGAGCGGTTTTGCGATGTTAGAATTCCTTCCAGAAGCTCCTGACTCTTTGAGAAGGTCGTATTCCAGGATGGAGAAGCCTGTGTATATCCTATGTCCTTTTTCCGGACGCCTTTGTGGTTGCAGAGACGCAGAAAGATCTCAATATGACAATACATGCCTTCTGTGTATCCCGTGGGATATGGAAATTTGCATTATATTATGCGAGCACCTTCACTCCAACACCTGCAAATTCTTTTCTTGCAGGGTAGTCACCGCCGTGTGTATGTATTTGCCGTCTTCGATTCGAACCGATGCGATGTCAGACCCCCAAAATTTGCATTTTCAAGAAAATAGGTGAAACGGGGATAAAAGGTAGAAAATTTCCTGGAATTTTCGTAAGAAGAGGCGAAAAGGGGCATGCTTCTACATTTTTCTCAATAAATAAAAATTCTGACCCTTTTTAGGGTTTTGTAGCCACGGAAAAAAAATTTAATAGTTTCAGTGGAGTAACCGTCCGTAGTACTATTTTTAAGGACGAGAAGTTATTCAATATATGATAGAGAAAGTAGGGCAGGTAGAGAGAAATAATGTGTGGTAAGTAGGGCAAAAGATTAGAGGGGAAGAAGAAAAAGTGAGTCAAAATTAAGAAAGGGAAGTAGGGGAAATTAAAGATAAAAGTAGGGAACATGCCGGGATAAGGCGTACGGGTGGTAAGGGAAGACAAGAAGAAGTATAATATGAAAAACGAGGAAAGTGAAAATAGGATAAGTGTGAGAAAATTAGGGAAGAGAAGAGAAAGTGTGAAAAAAAGTGAAAACAGTAACAAAAAATGAAGAAGAGAAAGTAGGGATTATAAGGGGAGATAAGGAAAAGTACAATAGCAGAAATAAAGGGATAAAAAGTTGTAGAAGTAGAGCGAGATGAGAAAATCGGAAGTATGGAAAGTCAGGGGAAATAAGAGAGAGGTAATAAAGGAAAATAAGGAAAAATTATGGGAGGTGTAGAAGGGGAAGTGAGAGAAGTGAATGTATAGAAAGGGAGAGAAAATAATGTGAGAAAGAGTAAAGAAAACAAGGAATAAGATTAGGAAAAATGAGCGAATTGAGAGTAGAGGAAATGAGGGAATTAGATGTGGGAAAAGTGAAATGGAATAAACGGATTAAAGTAGCGAAGGTAAAAGAAAATGATTGGAGGGAAGTGGGGGAATAACGAGTGAAAATAAAAAAAATAAGAAAAAGTAAGGAAACTAAAGTGAAAGAAGAGGAGGGTTAGCATATAAAATAAGAAAAAATAAGAAAAGGTGGAGTAGAAAAATGTGACGGTAGTGGAAGCAGAGAAAGTGAAAGGAAATAATGTGAGGGTGAGTGGATAATACGAGAGGAGCGGAAAGTAGGAAAAATAAGCAGATTGAAAGTAAATGAAATAAGGAGATTGAAAGTAGGAAAATTAAGAGGAAATCAACAGATATAAGTAGAGAAGGTGAGGGAAAATGATAGGAGAGGAAGTACAGGAATAAGGGAAAGAGAAATTAAAAGAAATGAAGGGAAATTATTGTGCATGATGCAATTGGAGAGAAAGAAAGAATGATAAGGAGCTTGAAAGAAAGTAAGAGAAGAAAAAGTAAAGAAAATGAGTAGAGGGGATGCAAAGAAAGTAAGGGATCATGAAAACATTGGATGAGAAAAAGAAAAGTAGGTGTAATAAGAGAAGGAAAAAAGGGAATAATGAAGCATAAAGTAGGGAGAAGTAAGGTCAAATAAGGAAAGGTAAAGTCACAAAAGTAAAAAGAAATAAGGGATAAAAGTAGGGAGAGGAAAGAGAAGGGATATAGGGTATATGAGGCGATAAAGAGTAATAAATGTTAAATAAAATAAGTGTAAGGGAAGTAAAAGACATAAGAAAAAATTAGAGGAGGTGGAGTATAAAAAGAAAGGGCAGTAAACGTAGAGAAAGTAAAAGGAAATATTTTAAAAAAGTGAAGAAAATGATAGGAAACGGAAGGGGGAAGGATGGATAAAGTAAGCAGATCAAAAGTAGTGGAAATAAGAGCATGGGAATTAGAAAAAATCAGTGAAAATTATAGGATGAAAGTAGGGCCGGTAAGAGGAAATGATAGAAGTGGAAGTAGGAAATAAGGGAAAGACGAACAAGGAGAAATGGGATCAAATAAAAAGAAATAAAGTGAAAAAAATAAGGAGAAATAAGGGAAAAATAATAGTAGCGAAAGTAAAAGAATTACGTAAAATGAAGAAAGAGGAAGTAGTAGAAGTGGATGAAATGTAAAATGGGCGTAGAACAAGTGGGCGATAATGACGATAGTGGAAAAAGGGTGAAAGATACAAGAGATGAAAGAAGAAGAGGGGGAAAATTAGAGGAGAGGGTGTAGTCAAAATAAAGAAATTTGATGAAAGGAGCAGAAGGGACAATAAGAGAAGGAAAAGTAAAAAAAAAAATAAGTGGAGGGGATGTAAGGACAGTAAAAAGAAATTAAAAAGAAAATGTATGAAAATAATGGTAAGCAAAATAGGTGGGATGAGAAAAAAAGCAGGGAAATAAGGTAGCAAGAAGTAGGAAAAGTTAATATAAATAAGTCAAGGTGATGTGGCAAAAGTAACAGGAAATAAAGGATAAAAACCAAGAAAAGTGAGAGGAAAGGAAGTAGGGAAAATAATGCGATAAGAAGTAGTCTAAGCAGGAGAAAATAAGAGGAGAGGAAGTGAGGAAAGTGGGGCGAAATAAGGAGTGAGGGGATGAGACATATAAAAATTAGGGGGGAGAATAAGGGAAAAAGTAATAGGAAAGAGAAGGAGAGTGGAAGTTTAAAATGTTCGAAAATTGAGAGAAGGTTAAGTGAGGAAAAATACGGAAAGATAAAGTAGGATAATGTAGAGAGAAAAATTGGCAGCAGTAAGAGAAAATAAAGACTTAATTAATAGTGAAATTAGGTAAAAATAAGAAGATGAGGTAAGCTGCAGTAGAAGAACTGATGGAAATGAGGAAAGTGGAAGTAAAGTGAGTGAAGGATAATAATGTGACGAGGCGTATGTGGAAATGAGTGGAGTGAAAAATAGGGAGTTAGGGGAGAAATTTGAGACAAAATGAGAAGAAGTAGAGGAAATGAAAAGATGGAAAGTAGGGAAAATAAGGAGATGATAAATAAAGTAAGTGGGGGAAAGTTAGCGGATAGCTGTAGGAGAGGTGATAAAACATAATGGTAGGATAAGTAAGGGAAATAAGAAGAGATGAAGAAAGGTGCAGTAGGAAAAAAAGGGATATAAGGGGAAATAAAATCGTAAGGGGAAATAAAGGGAGTGGAGGAGAGGGAGTGAAGGAAAGTGTAGGAGGAAAAAAGGGAGGATGTTGAATTCAACGAAAAAGCGGATTTCCAACAAAATACTTAATTTTTCCACTCAGTAGAATATTCAAAAACGGAATTAGTGTTTTATCCAAAAAACAAATTTAAAAAAATTCAAAATCCAAAAACGATCCTTTAAATTCAGTAGATTTCATAGGAATTCAAAAAAAATTTTGAAGAATTTTGAGGAGTTCACTAGCATTTGAAAATCATTGAAGTTATATTTTCATTGAGAAAATTATTTAAAGTAGTCGCTGCGCGCCTATAAAAAATGTGGTTGTAGGGTTCTAGTCATTTCCCCAATTTCCACTAATTTTCCCTCGCTTAATATCCGCTCACTTTTCCTACTTTTCCCCGTTCTCTCTACTTCATCTACTTTTCCACCCCTCATTCTCCCTACGTCATCTACTTCTCTTTCGCATTTCGCCTTACTTTTTTTTTAATTTCCTCTGCGCGCACTTATTTTCCTTCCCTCACTTCCACTACTTACCCAAACATTACTTTCCCGGAATTCCCCTACTTTACCTCTACTCACTTTCTTTACATCTCCCCTTCTCATTTTTTCGCTTTTTCTCTAAATTCTTTCCCCTTACTCCTCATTACTTTTGCTACTCCCAATATCATCATTTTCCCTCACTACTTACACTCCTTCTTTCCCTTTACCCTTTACATCCTCTACTTTTCCTCCTTTTTCATAAGTTACCCTACGTACCCGCCCTCTACTTGTCTAACATTTTGTTCCTTTAATTTATTTTACATATCCACTTACCCTCATTTCATATTATTTCTCCTAATTCATTTATTTAGCCTTCTGTTATTTTTGTGCTTCCCATATTAATATTTTATTTTACTTTTCCTACATCAACTTCCCTCACTTCCCATCGCTGTCTCAAACTCCCCTCTTATTATTGCTGGTACCTTCTTTCACTCCTAATTCACCCTTTTTCCCTAACTCCTCCTACTTTTCTTTATTTTCTGTTACTAACACGACTTTCCCCCTGTTACTTGCCCTACTTTTCGTTTATTTATTTTCTCTCTCTTCTCCTTCTTCTCTTTCTTCCCTTTTCTCACTTTCTACCAATTCTCGCTACTTTTCTTCATTTTCCATCACATCATCTACTTTTCCTATTATTTCATCATTTTCCCTATTTCTTTTTTACTTGTAGTTTATTATTCCATATAATTCCTATTTTTACATTTTTCCTTACTACAGATACTTCTTCTCTTTACCCTCCCCTTATTCACTTCACTTTACCCACTCTCCTCTCTTATTTTATCGTAATTCTCTTTGTCTCCTGTAACACTTTTTACTTTCCTTTTCATCACTTTAGCTTCTTTCCTTCTATTACTTTCTTACAGTTTTCTTAGTTGCTCTCTCCTTACTTGCCCTACTTACTTTCTATCCCCTTATCATCTCTCCCTTTCCTTTTATTATATTATTTTTCCTCCTTCCCTGACTTTTCTCATTTCCCATCATTTCCCCTACTTCCCGTCATTTTTCATTACTTTCTCTATTCTTCCTCATTCAAAATTTTTTATACTACTTTTCCCGATTTTCCTCATCACTTTTCGCTTTTTTCACTCGCCCTTATTCTCTATCACTCACCTCATTTTCTCTCCCCTCATCTGCCCTACTTTTCTTTCTGCTATTTCCTCTTAGTTCTCCTACTTCATCTCATTTCATATTATTCAGCCTATTTCCCTTTCTGTTTTTTTAATATTTCCTAACACTTCTTTTAATCTTTATTACACTTTACCCTCACTGATCCTGCGTCTAATCATTTTCCACAACTTTTCCCACTTTTTCTTACTTCCCTTCTCTACTCCTACTTTTCCTCATTTCTTATCTTTCCCCTCATTCTCCCTTATTTTATATTATTTTTCCTACTTCCTCTTATCTCCCATTACTTTTTCTACTTCACCGTATTTTTCATCATTTTCCTGACTACCACTCATTTTCCTTTAGTTACTATATTTTCTATCCTCTCAAGGGAAAAGAAATTTTCTCTTCTTTCAAAGGAAAAGAAAAAAAAAGGAAAAAAAACGTGAAAGGGGGAAAGATGAAATACAAAGGATTCAAGCGTAAAGGAAAAAGGGAAAGGGGAAAAAGAAAAGGGAAAATTTAGACACATACATATATTTTTGAATTGAAAACTAACTAAATTAACTTTCAGACCTAAAAAGCCCTAGCGAAACCTCTGACGATTTATTTTAATATAAGAAAATTTGCGTTAGAACTTTTCAATAAAAAAAGGAAATTTTGGGGGTAGTGTTGGTAAAATTTTAAAATTTACAGTTTTATTAGTGTTCATAGTTTTTACATAATTATTGAAATATCTGACCTCAGGCTGTAAAATTAAAACCTGAATTATTGATGGATTAAGAGTCTTTTAAAGGTATGACAACAAATCATCATTAGTGAAAAAAAATCTGGACGTGAATCTGACCTTGAATCTGACCCTAGGGCGTGAAATCGAAGCACGAATTAAAGCTCGAACTAGAGTCGTTTGAAGTTATGAGAACAACTTGGTGTTTGTGACAAGAAATCTGGACGTGAATCTGACCTTTTATATAAACTTGAATCCGACCTAGCCTGTAACATTGAAACACAAAATATGGCTAGATTGAGAGTCTTATAAAGGTATAATAACAAAACAACATTTGTGAAAAAAGCTGTGAATGAATCTGACCATGAATCCGACCCAAAGATGTAAAATTAAAACATTAATAATAGCTAGATTTAGAGTCTTTTAAAGGTATGACAACAAATCATCATTAGTGAAAAAAAATTTGGACGTGAATCTGACCTTGAATCTGACCCTAGGACGTGAAATTAAAACACGAATTAAAGCTTGATCTAGAGCCGTTCGAAGCTATGATAACAACTTGGTGTTTGTGACAAGAAATCTGGACGTGAATCTGACCTTTAATATAAACTTGAATCCGACCTAGCCTCTAACATTGAAACACAAAATATAGCTGGATTGAGAGTCTTATAAAGGTATAATAACAATTTGGCATTTGTGAAAAAAGCTGGAAATGAATCTGACCGTGAATACGACCCAAAGATGTAAGATTAAAACATGAATTGTAGCTGGATTTAGAGTCTTTTTAAGGTATGACAACAAATCATCATTAGTGAAAAAATATTAGACGTGAATCTGACTTTGAATCCGACCTTGAATTCGACACTCGACCGTAAAATTAGAACATGATTTATGTCTGGATTTAGAGTCTTTTAAAGGTATGATAACAAATCGTTGAGAATCTGACCTTGAATCTGACTTTGAATCCAACCCAAGGCCATAAAATTGAAACCTGAATAATTCCTTGATTTCGTGTCATTTAAAGGTGCGATAACAAATCAGAATTTTTGAAAAGAAATATGGATGTGAATCTGATCGATTTTCGGTCGGTTTTTTCAACAAGAAATTCTCTCAAGGAAAGGAATAGAGAAACTTATAATATCCGTTCTGAAACTGCCGTACATTAATTTCCGTTTATTCCCTTAGGCGTATCGGAAGCATTGCAGCCATCGCAAATCTGATTTACGTAGTTAATGGAAAATGCGAATATCAATTAAAAAAATATATATTCACACATTCTATTACAATTTTCAGGAAAAAATTTCTCTAGGGTGAAAAAAGTGTTTCTTTCTGAGAAAAGGAATGATTAATTAATTTACAGGTACTGAGAGAAAATGAGAATTCTCGACATAATATTTTTTTAATTAAAAGAAATTCAATTTCAAAAAATATTATGGAAAGTCTTATGTAAATTCAGCAGGATTTTTGTTGTTTAATACTCTTGCGCGGATTAATTAAAACTTTTAAAGTATCTATAAAATTATTTTTTCACTAAACGATTTTAAATTTTTAATGTTTAATCACAGAATAATTTTAGTATGAAAGTTTGTTAATGGAGAAATTTCTAATTAAAAATTTTTGTAAGTATGTAATTATATAATTTAGAAATTCTGGTTTCAAAATAATTATTTCATTTTAAATTTAAAAATTTATTTCTATCGCAGAAATTTTATTTGTTCCATCTATTTTGTTTGAAGAAATTATTTGTTGGAGAGTATTTTGTTGAAAATTGGTCTTTTCTGGTAGGATAAGAATACTCTTGATAACACCATTTTCTTCTGTTAAAAATTTATCTTTTTATTGGTAGTTCAACTATTTTGTTAAAAATTCATTTTTTATAATTAGACCTTATTTTCTTGAACAAACATTATAACGATTCTTTTTTTGGTTAAAAATTGATCTTTGATTCTAGAAAGTTAATCTTCTTAGTTTAGCATCCTCCTTTTCATCAAAAAATTAATTTTTTGCTTAAAAATGTAATGATTTTGTTTTAAAGTATTGTATTTTTTTTGAAAATTTATCTTTTTGGTGAAAAATTAATTTTCTGTGCTAAAAATTAATCATTTTGAAAACAAAATTTTGTGGAAAATGTCAGAAATGAAGATAATATATTGATAATTTGTTCTTTTTTTGGAGAAAAATTAATTTTGTCAAATCAACTTCTTTGGAAAAATTCTGAATATTAGGCTTCAAAATTATACTATTAATTAAAAAATTGATAAAAAACAAATTTTTTTGTGGAGATTCCAAATTTTAATCAAAAACTCAACTAGTCGCAAATTAGCTTTTATCATTATTAGTCTATTATTAGCTTATGTTGAAATTTAAAAAAATATATATATCTGATATGTGCGATAAGATCTAAATTAAAGAGTCGAAATTCTCGTGCCCTTTTCCTCTGAATTAAGATCTTGCTATTGAGATTATACAATAGAAGTGCCAGGATCTTGATTAGAAATGTAGTGAATCTTGTCCTGCGTGACTGTGAGATCTATCAGCATGGAAGGACTTACTTTTCAAGTATTTTAAGCTCTTAATGAACTTTTCATCTTTCTAGAACAAAAAAAAACTTAAATTTGTAAAAAAAAATAAATTTCAAAGAGAAATCTGAAAATTCATTTCTTTACACATTAAAATTTTCCCCTCCTTAAATTTCCCTTAACTCCCACACCTTTCGACAACTTCTTCTAACCATCTTTTTCATTCTTCTTTCGCGCCCCTTGCCCATCACATCTTTTAGTTTTCCTGCCTTACCTTCATCCACCTCACCTCCCTTCTCTTCATCTACTTCCCCTTCCGTCCGGGACCATCCTACCCCTATTTACCTTTCTTCTCTTTTTCTGGCTCACCTAGTACTCTTACCCTCTGCCTACCAACTTCTTGCTTTTACCACTACTTCTGTCTTCACCTCCCTCCTTCTCGCATATCCACTCTTCTCATTGCTCCACCCCTACTCAACCTAACTTATCTTCTACACATATTTTCGCTTCCTCCAGCTTCCCCGTCCTAAACTGCACACAATTTTTCTACTTCGCTTCACTACTTTTTACTTCACCTACCTACCCTTACATCCTCTACCCTTTTTTTCTTCTTTTCCTCTAACAATCTTCTCCCGTCACCTCATCTACTTATCCTTTCTTAATTGCATATACTTCACCTCTCTGCACTTCATCTACTTCCTCTCCCTTCACTTTATCTACTTCCCGTCCCTTACGGTACTGCACATCTACTACTTTCCCCAAACTTTTTCTACTACTTTTACCCTCTGTTCCTGAATCCTCACTTCCATCACATAACCTCTCCTTAATCTCCCTGCTACTCCTATATCTAGTCCCCTTATTGCTTCACCCCTACTTAACCTTACTCATCTACTACTCATCTCCTCGCTTCCCTACTCTCCCCGTTTTTTACATAACACACTTCTTCTGCTTCCCTTTACTATCTTTTACTTACCCTGGATACCCTTACTTCTTTCACCCTTCTTTTATTCTTCTTTTTTTGATATCTCTCTCTTTACTTCTTGTATATTTCTACCCTCACGGTACCCCTTACCTTATTTTCCTTTCACTATTTTTCATTCGACTTCTAAACTCTGCTCCCTCACTTTTTATTTACACTACTACCTCACTCTTCACTCCTCCTGCTTTTCCTATATCCACTTACCTTATTACTCCACCTAAGTTATCTACTACTTATCTCCTTGCTTCTCTATTCTTCCCGATCCTCCACTTCACACACTTTATCTACTTGATATCACTATCCTTAACTTCTACTACCTACCCTCACTTCCCCTATCCTTCTTTTATTCTTCTTTGCTAACATTTATCTCTCTTTACTTTATTTTTTTCCCTTTCATAACTTCATCTACGGCAGCTCCATTTACTTCAACTATATTCTCTGACTTTCCGTACCCCCCCTCTAATTTTCCTTTTACTATTTCCCCTGATACTTCTAGCCTCTTCTTTCTCACTCCTTACTTCCGCTACTACCCCTTTTCTCACTCCTTGTGCTTCTCCTATATTTCCTCACCTCATTACTTGACCTTTACTCAACTTACGCTATCTGCTATTCATCACGTCGTTTCCCTATCTTTCGCTATCCTTCACTTTACACACTTCTTCTTCTTCTTAATCTCACTACCCTTCACTTCCCCTACCGAACCCTTACTTCGTCTATTTTTCTTTTATTCTTCTCATCTTACACTTATCTTCCTTTACTCCATCTACTTCTTCTTTCTTAGCTTATCTACTGCACCTCCCTTCACTTTATCTACCTTTCGTCCCTTCCGGTAGCTCTGATTACCCTCCCCCTCCACTACTTTCCCGACGAATTCTACCCTCTACTTCCTCACTCCTCACATCCACAGCTATCCTTTTCCCTACTCCCCTTACTTCTCCTATATTCACCCTTCTCATCGCTCTACCCCTACTCAACTATACTTATCTACTACTAATACCCTCGCTTCGCTACTCTTCCCCGTCCTGCACTTCAAACGCTTCTTTAACTTCTCCACATTATGCCTCCTCTTCCTTCTCTTAATTTTATCCTTTCACTAACACATTTCCTTCTTAAGTAAAAAGTTCGACGCATGGACAGTTGACGAAAACTATAAGGGTTTCTGCTTGAAGCTACAAAACCCTAAAAAAAATTAAGTAACCTAATTTCTATGATTGTGAGCAAAAATTTTGTTTGGCACTTTAAACTGGAATAGGAAATGAACCCCTGAGCCAGTTAATAATTCAATACTCTCAAATGACGTTTTTGTAAAGATACACGTTTATTTGAAAGTCAAAAACAATATAATTAAAAAAATAAAAATCGGACGAAAAGAAAATATAACTGCATAAGAAACAAAGAAAAGTTTTTGATGGGTCGACTCGAACCAGAGAGAAAGAGAAAGAGAGATAAAAATTATATAAGGGGTTAAAGAAAAGGAGTGTGAGATAGAAAAGGTACAGTTGATAAAATAAAGGGCTGTGTAAAGGGATGTTCGGAAAGAGACAGGAGAAAGGTATGTCAGGAGGGAAAGGAAATTGGGAGCGGGATGCTCAGTATGAGAAGATAGATAATAAAGTTAGGAGTAGTATGATAAAAAGTTCTGAAGGGAATGAGTTCTAAGAAGAGAAGATGCTTGAAAGTAGATGTTGAGATAGCAAGAGAAGGGAACAATGAAAGGGAAAGTTATAAAGGACGGGTCTTGCGTGGAAAATAATTAGAGAAAATATTATGAAAGTGTTGTGCTGAGTTAAATAGCTAAAAAGAGAATAGGGAGTAGAATTAAAGGCCGAAGGAGAGGAGCAAAGCGATAAAAAATAAATGATTAGTAGAGAGAAAGACAAGCGGAGGAAGCAATAGAGAATATTCTAAAAATAAAAAGAAAAGAAAGAATACAGAAAGAGAGGGGGCAAATGTAAAAGCGTGGCAAAGGATGTTTCTGAGAGAAGATGTTGGGGAAGAAGAGCATTATTAAAGTGGTAGAAGAAAAAGAAAAATTATAAAATGGGAGCGAAGTAATGATTTTTGGAGAAAGAGAGATAAAAAAAGTTTAGTATTAGTATACTAAAAATGATCGAATTAGGGAAGCTGGTGGCGAGGGTTATGGGATAATGTGAATAAAGCTTTGTGAAAGAGCGGTAAGAATATGAGGTTGAATAACATGGGAGTGAAATAAACTGGGCAAGTGTAGTTCAGGGATAATGAGTTTTTGGATGATAAGTTTTTGAATGTCAAGAAAAGAAAAGAATAGAGAGATGGGTTAAAAGGAGGGATATGATTAGGCAGTTGTCAGAGAAAAGAGGTTATTGGAGGAGCCGTGGTGATTGCAATGAGAAAGGAATGATTAGTACTGAGGTGGACATAAGAAGGGGACGAGAAAGAATATTTGAGAAGGACGGAAAGAGATAGATGATAGGAAGAAAGAGTGCATTCGTAAGACAGTTATAAAAAAGGTTTGTGAAAGAAGATTTTAAAAAGAAAGGAACGAAATGGAAAAATGTTTGTAAAAGAAGATGTTGGAAAAATGAAAGAAGAAATAAGATGGTAGTAGAGAAAGAGAAAGTAAGCGTGATACTTGGGATAAGGGAAAGTGAGATAGTGAAAGTTTAGTACTAGTGTGGTAGAAAAAAGTGCTGAACGGGCTCTACTGACAAAGGTTATAAGAGAAGGTGGTAAACGATGGGTAAGAGGCTGGTACAAAAATTAGGTTATATAAGCAAAGCAAGTGTAGCTTAGAAGTGATATATTGAGACATATTAAAGGAATATGGGAGGACTTTCATATAAAAACAGATGAAAAGAAAATAAAGTTGGAAAGAAGTAGTGTGAGAAGAACCTACCATGACCATTGCTATAATAAAAAAGCAACTGGTGATGTGAGTGTGCGATTGTAATGCAGTAATGGTAATGCAGAGAGGGGCGAGAGTGATTTTTGCGGAAGAAAAGAAAAAGAAAGGCTATAAAAGGTAGTGCCAGAAAAAGAAATGAAGTGAAGGAAAGAAGAAGGAAAGAGAAATGTAAAGATGATTGGAGAGATGATGCTTAAGGAAGGTTGTCAGTGAGCGATAATTATAGAGAAAAAAAGTGGAGGGAATTTGTAAGGAGGAAGGGATAGGGAATAAAGAGAAAGGTTGTACGGTCGGAAGGGGATGGTAATGCTTCCATGCTTACGGAGGAAGCTTTGTCACAATTAAAATTTTCAAGATTCCACCTAGAGGTAGCGCATCTGTCGTCGACGATTATAGCTTTGTCTTTAATGGTTTGGCTATGACGACAACCGGGTCGTTTTGCGTGCACGTTGGCCTCGTGCGAGAGTTACGTTTAGGGGCCCTGTAGATAGCAGATGACGCTCAGGGGATATACTAAGATGTTAATTTAGCTATTACTTACACCCGACCAACGCCTCCAGGATGCTCAAGACATTGGATCACCCTGGCACTTGCGGCATGCTTTCCGAGCAAAATATGACCTAAGTATTGCTACCATCTTGGGAGCTCCATCGATCGGACATTCATCGGTCTCCCTGCAAGCTTTACCACACTCCTAATCAAGATCCTCACACTTCAGCTCTCTGAAATTTAGAGGACGATTATAAACTATGTAACCAATTTTGGCCTATTTTTGACCCCCTCTTCCCTAAGTCACACTCTTTTTTGTCTATCATATCTCCCTTCCTTCTCCTACTCAACAGAAAGTAACCCAGCCGTTGGATAAACTAGGATTTCTTAAGATTTTATGTCGAAATATTTTGAATGTTTAACTGAAAAGTGGAATTTTTTAAAAGGCAGTTGCATTTTTGGCAAATAAGGAAAAGGGAAGAGAACACGAAGAAAAGAGAAAGGAGAAAAGGTGATAAGAAAGGAAAGAAGAAGAAAGGGGAAAGGAATTTGGAAAAAGTTGAAAAGAGGAAAAGGAATAAGAAAAAAGGCAAAAATGTGTCACAAAAAGGGGAAATGGGAAAGGGAAAGATGAAATAGGAAATGATAAACAGAAACAGTAAGTAAGAGCCAAAAAGGAAAACGGGAAAAAGGAAAAGATAAAGGGGAAAGGGAAAACGGGAAAGGGGAAAGAAATAAATAAAAGAAGAAAAAAGAAGAGTAAAAGATGGACAAAAGAGGAAAGGAAAAATAAAGAAATAAAGGAAAAATAAAAAAGGGGAATCGGAAAAGGGGAAATACAAGAAGGGTAAGGAAAAAGGGTAAGGAAAATAGAAAAAATCAAAGGAAAAAGGGGAAAGGAAAAAAGTAAAAGAAAAAAAGAGATATCTCAATCCAGGCTATGCTCGGTTGCACGGTCGCACGGTGAGTCGTTTTTTGATTTCACTTTCATTCCAAAGAAGTTTCACTTTGAAAAGATAATTTTAAACTAAAAAAGATATATTTTTCATTCAAAAGGACTATTTTTAAAAAAACTAGTTACTTTTTTGACCAAAAAAGATTATTTTGAGAAAATAGTAGAAATTTTGATCAAAAAGAATTTTGTATCAAAGAAAATAAATTTTTAATCTAAAAGAACGAATTTTCGATAAACGAGTTTCCTTTTCGACCAAAAAAGATTATTTGATTAAAATATAGGCATTGTTAAACAAAACGCATTTTGTATGAAGGAAACTGAATTTTCAATCCGAAAAGAAAAATGTTTACAAAGAGAAAAAGGATAAATTTATTTTTATCGGAGACAGATGACTTTTTACTATAAAAATGAAATTTTAATTTAAAAAGACGAATTTTTAAAAACCAGTTTCTTTTTCGACCATAAAAGATTATTTTGACAAAATAGTGCAATATTTAACCAAAAAGAATTTTTAACAAGAGGAAATGAATTTTTAACCCAAAAAGAAGAATTTTAAACCAAAAAAAGAGAATCATTAATTTTCATCTGAAGCAGATGACTTTTCTTCTACAGAAAATGAATTTCTAATCCAAAGGGACGAATTTTTATAAACCAGTTTATTTTTAACCAAAACAGATTATTTTGCCAAAATAGTGGAATTTTGAACCTAAAAATAGTGCATTTTTTAAAAGAGAGTTTTGAATTTTTAACAAAAAAGGAAGAGGAAAATGAGAGAAAAAAGGGTAAATGGGAAAGAAAAGGGAAAAGAAAGGAGAAACGAAAAAGGGTAAGGAGAAGAAAAAAGGGCAAGGATAAGTGAAAAGGGATAAGAAAAAAAAGGAAAAGGAAGAAGGCAAAGGGAAAAATGGAAAATGGAAAAGGTAAAAGGTAGAAGATAGAAGGGAGAAGGGAGAAGGCGGGAGGGAAAAGGGAAAAGGAAAAATGGAAAAGGGAAAAGACCAACTGCTTTAATTGTCTACCCTGCTGTTGAATTTTGAAACCAACAAGACTATTTTTTTTATGAACATTTGAATTTTTAACCAATCAGTTGAATTCTGAACGGGGAAAAAAAGGGAAAAGAAGAAAGAAACTAAAAAGGGAACGGGTAAGGCAAAGAAAAAAGGGTAAGGAGAAGGGAAAAGGGATCAGAGAAAAGGGAAAAGGCAAAGGAGAAAATGGAAAAGTGGAAAGAGAGCAGAAAGAAGGGAGAAGGAAGAAGGGGGAAGGGAAAAGGGAAAATGGAAAATGGGAAAAAAAAAGGAAAAAGAGAAAAGGGAAAAGAAAAATAGGAAGAGGGGAAACAGGATAATGTAAAAAGGAAAAGGAAATAGTGGAAATGGCATTGGAAAGGACAAGACGATAGAAAAAAGAAGAAAGGGGAAATAGAAAATAGGAAAGGGGGCAGGGAAAGGGGAATACAGGAAGGATAAGGGATATTGGGAAAGAAAAATTAGGAAATGGAAAGGAGGAAGGGAAAAGAAAAAAGAAAAAGCGAGAAAGGGGTATGATAAAATGAAAAGGGGAAAAGGGTAAAGGAGAAAATAATAGAGACAGAGAGATTTCTCGATTTAAACCCTGCTTGGTCGCACGGTTGGTCGTTTTTCCAATTTACTTTCAAGAAGAATATTAATTTTTAACAAAATACATTAATTTTCTACATAAAAATTTAATTCTTAATTCAGAAATATGACTTTTAATCGGAAAAGTTTATTTTTTACCAAATAGTGTAATTTTAAAATAAATAATTTAATTTTTAACCATATAATTAAATCGTATACTAAAATATTGAAATTTATTACCAAATACTTAAATTTTGAGCTACAAAAGATAAGTTTTCAGTTAGCAATAGAAAAGTAAAATTTTTAAATAAAAAAAATTTTAAAAGAAAACAAGACAATTTTACCAAAATACATAATTTTTTTAATAGATTGTTAAAGTTTAAAGGTAGAAAGACGAGTTTTAAAAAGCAGTTAAATTATCAACCTGAAAACATTAAGTTTTAACAATAAAGTTCAATTTTAAATATAAGAGACAGAGCTTTGAACCAAAGAGAAGGATTTTCTACAAAACAATTACATTTTTAAACATAGAATATATATTTAAATAAAAATGTTTTTAAAAAATCAAAAATTTAAACTAGTTGAATTTAAACTAATCAGACGTACTTGTAACACAATAGTTGAATCCTCGTTCAGAAAGATGAATTTTCTAACAAACAAAAAAACGGGTTATTAACAAAGTACATGAATTTTCAACCAAATTTTTTAATTTCGAATGCAAGAAGACGAATCTCAAAATACAGTTCAATTTTTAACCCAAAATTATAAATATTTAACAGAAAAATTTAATTTTTAACAAAAAAGATGATATTTTAAACCAAAAATATGAATTTTCTACAAATGTTGAATTTTTAAACCGGAAATATAAATTTTTAACAAAAATATTAATTTTCAACCAACTAGTTTAATTTTTTACCCATTTGATAAATCTTAAAGCTAAAAAGGCTAATTTCTGTAAAACAGTTGAATTTGTAATCAAATAGTTAAGCGTCTGTTGGATCTCGCGCTTCGCACTCGATGATATATTCATCTCGCTTTTCGCGCTCGATAATATATTTACCTTTTTTGGGTGAACAACTTTTGTTTATTTTTTTTCCGTAGCTAGTGTCTTTTGTCCAGAAATTGATTTTTATTTTTAATTTTAACGTTGATTTTCAGGAATGAAATAAAAAATACGTGTTCCATTATGAAGTAATTAGAAACAAATTTGTAGATCTTTTCTAAGTGTATAATTTTTGTCTTGTCATCCTTTTTTGTATCTTGCTTAAGTTGACCGCAAAATGCAAATTCTGATTTTTCATTATATTTTGTGCCGCCAAGATTGATATTTTCAATTTTTCAAGAAAATTAAAAAAGTTCTTATAATAACCTTGTAGGGCTTTAAAAAGACCAAAGAAAGATTGCAAACTGGTTGAGTTTAAACCAAAAAGACCAATTTGTTACAAGATAATAGAATCTACAGACAAAATTATGAATTTTCTAAAAACCACAATGAATTTTCAGATGAATTTTATAGAAGACTGGTAAACTTTTAATAAAAAAATTTATTTTTTAACTAAAAAAGATGAATTATGAAAAAAATGAAGATAAATCAATTTTCATCCAAGACAGATGACTTTTTTACCAGAAAGAATAAACTTTTAATAAAAAAGGACAAATTTTCAAAAAACAAGTTTTTTCGACTTAAGAAGTTATTTTGATAAAATACATATATTTTTAACAAAAAAATCTCATATTCTCGAAAAAAGCGAATTATTAAGACAAAAATATGGATTTTTTACAAAAAAGAGTTAAATTTTCAAACATAAAATATAAATTTTAAACAAAAACGTTAAATTTTAACCAACTGGTTTAATTTTCTACCCAGCCGTTAAATTTTAAAACCAACAAGACTTTTTTTATAAACATTTGAATCTTTCACCAATAAGTTAAATTTTTAACTAAGAAAGATAGGTTTTTTAGCAAACGTAGAACAGTTAAATTTTCAAATATAAAAAAAATTAATTTTCTATCAGAAACAAACGAATTTTTATTGAAATACGTAAATTTTTAATAAAATTGTTAATTTTCAAAGGCAAAAAGACAAAATTAAAAAAACGGTTTATTTAAAAAAAAATGGTTAAATTTTTGACCAAATAAAATAAATTATTAACAAACAATGAATTTTCCACTGAACTGATTAATCTTAAAAAATTGATTTTGTACAAACGAGTTTAAGATTCAACTAAATAGTTACCAAAAATGTAATATCAAAATTTTTGTTAAGAAAACTTGATTATTTATTAGAAAAAAAAAAAATTTCAACCGAACAGTTCTATTTTCTACCAAATAAATAAATCCTCAACCAAAAAAATTATATTTCAATAAATTAGCTTAACTCTTTATCAAGTCGTTGAATTTTTCACAAAAAAAAAATTTTTGACAAAATAGTTGAATTTAAAAAAAAATTAAATCTTCAAACAAATAGTAGAATTATTAAACAAGTTTAAATTTTTCAACCAAAAATATAATCTTGGACTTTTGATCGAGTAGAATTATTTTTAACCAAAAGTAGTATAATTTTTTTGTTGGATTCTATAAATTCAGTTAATATTTAAAACAAAAATGAGGAAAACGAGAAAAAGGAAAAGTTTCTTAAATAGGAAGAAAAATTCTTTGAGAAAGGGGAAAAGAATTCAATCAGCAAAATAATGTAATTGGGAAAAGAATTTAATTGGAAAAGAATGTTATTGGGAAAAGAATGTAATTTGGAAAGAAACGTCATTGTGAAAAGAATGTAAAATCTGAAATATGAGAGTGACTCTATAACGTATTAAGTTATTCCTGAATTCTTCTGCCAACGGCAGAGTTGGGTAAGAACTTGATAAGTTTGAAAATCACTCTTTAAACTATGAACTCTGCCATCGGCAAAAGAGTTCAAATCATATCCTCCCTAGCAAATTTTCAAGCAGAAAATAATTATTTTTCAAATTGTGAGCCAATTAG
>JAUELO010000006.1:1764287-1777330 GCA_032357855.1 Amphibolips quercusostensackenii | reverse complement strand
ATTGTGAGCCAATTAGAGACGAGAAGTAAGAAACCTTTTAATGACATCCTCTCCGGCGTCTTGGGTGGTGACTGGTTCATTTCCGCTTCTCACCTGACCTGAAATCGTTAATACCTTTTCCCAACGTTAGCGTTTGCAATGTTGAACGACGTCACCGGATCCAGACGAGCCTCACTTCCAATCTACCACTCAAGAATCAGCATCCAGTGATGCTCATCTATTGCTAAGACTTGGAAATAATAAAAATTACAGTTTCAATACTTTCCTCATACATCGCAGGTCATTCAGCAATTTCTAGTGAAACGGGTCCTTATACAAATTTGACAACTTCAATATTGTCCCGACTTGGCTCCATGCTACGTACGTGTCACATTTCAGAATTACGGAATGCAGTTGTGCAATCGTTGCAGTTTATTCAGCAATTTCTGGTGAAATACAGCCTAACAAGAATCAGTCAGTCATCCGCAACAATTCGGAATCAATCCAAAATAAGCCGGATGCTATAAAAAAGCCTGGTTTGTGAAAAAGTGTCGACTGGGTCTTTCGTAAGGAGAAGGAAGCTGACCCTTCTCCGCAGCTTATTCAGCTATTTCTGGTGAAAAACGGCCTTACTAGGATTTCTATTAAAAGCGATTTTTAGTTCTCATTAAGCTGCATTGAAAAAGAACCTCCCTTGCTGAAAAGGAACCAAAAATAATAAATCGCTCGAAAGGAACCCAAAGTCTTACTTTTATTCTGAAGGGGTGTGAAAATAGGGGAAGGAAGGAGTATCACGACAGGATAAGAAGCAGAGATATATGCAAAAAGGGCAGGGTATGTCAGGGTGCAGAGTGGAATTAGGGGAAAAAAGCGTGGTAGTAGAAGTGGAAAAGGTAGATAAGAGGAGAAGTAAAGTGACTAATGGCAGGCCGGCAGGGAAGGCGTTGAAAGGAAAATGCTAGTGTGGACTTAGTAGAGGGATGAAAAAACAGATTAGAGGTGAGTAGGGCTTGAAGTAAATGGGAAAGCGTGGCAAGCGGAAGTGGTAATAAGGTAGGATTGGAAAGGATAAAATTAGATCTAATAGGTCAAGACAGGTAAGGATAGAAGAGAAGAAGGAAATAGAGAAGGGAATGAAAAGAAAAAAAAGGTATTCAAAAAAACTAATTAGTGGGAAGGTAGGCAGAAAAGTGTCAGTAAGGAAAATGCTGGTGAGTGGACATAGTAGAGGGTTAGAAAGGCAGAGTGAGGATAAATAGGGCTTGTAGTTAAGGGTGTAGCAGGCCGAGAGGAGAGGGTGATAACGTAGGATTAGTTAGAATAGAATCGAATCTAATAGGTCAGGACAAGTTAGGATAAAAGAGGAGAGAAGTTAGAGAAGGTAGTGAAAAGGAATACGTGATATTTAAAAAAACCTAGTATGCAGGTAGGTGCGCAGGGAAGTAATAGTAATAAAATCACTTGTGTATGGACTTAGTGGAGGGTTGAAAAGGCAGAGTAAGGACAAGCAAGGTCGGAAATAAAGAGGTAAAAATGTGAAAGGAGGGGTTGATAAGACTGGATGGTATGGGATCAAATTGAATTAAATGGGTCTGAAAATTTTGAGATGAAAGATAAGAGGAGATGAAGGTGGGGCTAAAAAGGAAAAGAGGGGATTGGAAAGACTTCCTTGGTAGGTAGGTGCGCAAGAAAGTAGTTGTAGAGAGAATGCTAATAATGGAATTAAGTAGAGGGGTAAAAAGGCAGATTGGGAATGAGTAGGGCTGGAAGTAAAGGGGAAAGTGTGGCGAGGAGAGAGAGTGATAAGATAGGATTGGATAGGACCGAATCAAATCTAAAAGGTCAGGACAGGTTAGGATAGAAGAGAAAGGAGATAGAGGAGGTAGATATAAGGAAAAGAAGGATTTAAAATACTTGAATAGAAGTAAGCGCGTAGAGAAGTGGAAGTTAGAATAATGCTAGTGATTAGACTTAGTAGAGGGGCGGAAAGGCATAGTGGAAATAAGTAGGGTTGGGAAGTCAAGAGGCGAGCATGACAAGAGGGGGGGGGGCGGTAAAATAATATTATATAGGACAGAATTAAAACTAACAGGTCAGAACAGGTGAGCATAGAAGAGGAGAGAAGATAAAGGAATAATTTAGGTTGAAAATCGAGGATTTGAAAGACTTTATTATCAAGTAGGTGGGCAGTAAAGTGGTAGTAAGGAGGAAGCTAGTTAACAGACTTAGTACAGGAATAGAAAGGCAGAGTTGGGATAGGTAGGGCTTAATGTAAAGGGGGGAATGTAGTGAGTTTAAGGTGTAATAAGGTAGGATTAGATAGGTTATAATTAGATTCAATAGTTAAGCACAGGTTAGGATAAAAGAGGAGGAGGAGAAGAGAAAAAGAATGGAGTGGAAGGAAAAAGAAGGGATATGAAAGACTTACTAGGTAGGCAGGCAAGCAAGTGTTACTGAGGAGAATGCTAGTGAATGGATTCAGTAAAAGGATGGAAAGGCAGAATCGTGATGAGTGGGGCCGAAAATAAAAGGACGGGCATGGTGAAGGGCGTGGTGATAAGATTGGATTGGATAGGATAGAATCGAAATTAATAAAGCAGAAGAGGTTAGGATACGAAAGAAGAGGACACAGAAGAGGAAGTGACAGGAAAATAAGGGGATTTAAAAGACTTAATTAGCAGGTAGGCGTGCAAGCAAATGGTAGTGAGGAGAAAGCTACTTAATAGACTAAGTAGAATAGTATAAAGGCAGAGTAAGGATAAGTAGGACTTGAAGTTGAGGGAGGAGTGCAGCGAGTTAAGGGTGTAATAAGATAGGATTGGATAGGTTAGAATCATATCTGATAGATCAGCACACGTCAGGATAGAAGAGGAGAAGAAGAAGAGGAGATATAGGATGGAGTAAAAATGAAAAGAGGGGATTCGAAAGACTTAATAAGCAGGTAGGTACCTGGAAAAGTGATAGTAACGAGAATGCTAGAGAATGAGTTTAGTAGTGGGTTGGAAAGACAGAGTAAGGATCAGCGGGGCTGGAAATAAAGAAGTAAAAAATGTTGGGAGGGGGGTAATAAGACAGGAATGGATGGGACAGAATCGGATATAATAGATCAGGACAGTTAAGGACGAAAGATAAGAGGAGATAAAGGAAAGAGTAAAAAGAAAAAGTTGGGATTTAGATGACTCAATTAGCTTCTTTGTAGGCTACTAATTTTCTCGTTTTTTCACTTATATTTCTATTTATTTATATTACTAAATTTATATTTCTTTTTCCTTTTTTTAGTAGTAGTGAAAGAGAGCAAGTTTTAAATAGAAAAAAAATTAGGCTACTGGGTTGTTTCTTAGACTTTTAGAAGAAGCGACAAGCGCAGTCAGTCTTCATTCTTCATGATACTAACCCTCTGGGCCTAAATACCCTCTTTTATATGCAAATCCCTCGAGCTCGTTGAAAGACGGAAGGCGGAGGGTGAATTTAGTGTATATCTATGGCCTTATCAGCTCGACGAGCCTGGGGTTGCAAAGAGCATTAGCCAAATTGTTTGTCTTCGATTTTTCTAGTTTAAAAAATTGTTTGAAATTAAAACGAAACTTCCAAAAACCACTATCCATTAAAATGGTTGTGATAAAAATATTTTTAAATTTTTTTAAGCTGTTTTTAAAAATTTAAAGTCATTTTTGATGGTATTGTAGTAACTTTTTTGGAGACACAAAACGCATCAGAAGTCATAATTCAAAAATTCAAGATGTCGGATCCAATATGGCGGACTGAAAATATATAAATTACTCGAAATTGCGTGAAAATTGTTACAAGGTGGTTTCTGAGTTAAGTGAAAATTAATATGCAGTCAGAATTACAAAATTCAAAATAAAGGATCCAATATGGCGGACTGCAAGTATAAGCAATTATCTCATGTGCTACAAACTAGCTACTTCGGGGTTTTTTCAGTCAATGAAAACAAATCTAAAGTCAAAATCACAAAATTCAAAATAACAGATTCAATATGGCGGATTGAAAAAAATTATAGGATTGGCTTTAAACTTGATATTTAGACTTTTCTGGGGTCTGTGAAAACGAATCTGCAATCATAAGTAGAAAACACAAAATAGCTTATGCAATATGGTGTACTGAAAACTGAACACTCAAATTTGACGTCAGAATTGCGAAATTCAAAATGGATGATCCAATATGTCGGACAGAAGAACTAGAAAATTAGATTTACTTGCGATTTGTTGCTGGGTCGTTTTTGGGCTTGTCGAAAATAAATCTAAAGTCAGAATTAGAAAATACAAAATGGTGGATCCAATATGGCGGACTAAAACATAAAAGAGATTTAAATGGTTGAAAAACGCCGAGTAAGGGGTTTTTGGGGTCACTGAAATAGAATCTGACGTCAGAAATACAAAATTAAAAATGACTAATCCAATATGGCGGACTAAAGAAATTGAAATAATTGGATTTCGCTTTAAACGTGCGACCCAGGTATTTTTGAAAAGGCTACGAACAAATCTAGAAAAATTATCGGAAAATTCAAAATGCCGGATCCAATACGGCGGACTTTAAAAATAAAAAATAATTATTCGGATATGTATGTCTAATCGGGTTATATAAATAGTATAAAGTTTGTTGAGATGGAACATGGTCACGAAAAACGTCTTTTAAAGATACCTTTATCTTCATTTGCACTCTTTCCCTTAACTCGTTTTGCTGTACCGAATTTCTGATCTCCAACCTCTAAATTCTCATTTAAAATTCAAATTTGGAATTTTCGTTGCTAATGCCACTCAAGTCGAGGCAATTATATAGACAAAACAATCAATCTTAATATAATTCAGGTCGCTTGTATCCATTCTGAGGGAGCGTTACAACATCTAATATCGGTTTACTAACTTAGTCTTGTCCTCCCTCTATTATAATCCGTTCGTAATTTACCATGAAATCCTCTCAGAGTTGGAGTTCTGAAGTAAGGAAACTGCGTTACTGGTATCATAGTATAAAAAAGGCTTAATCAAATTTCCAGGAAACTCTAAAGCAATCTCCTTAAACTTCAAACAATTATAAACTATAATAATCTACGACTTTATTCATGAAAGTGAATTCTGGTTCGAAAAATTTCTCTGCCTCTGCCTTACTTTTCCAATTTCCCTTCTTCCTTTTCCTCTTTCCCTTTTGCCCTTTCCCATGGTCCTTTTCCCCTTTATTCTTTCTCTTTACTCTTGTCTTTTTATTTCCCTTTTCTATTTTCCCTTTCCGTTTACCCCTTCAACCATTCTTTTTTTTACTTCAACCTTGTCACTTCACTCCTTTCCCCTTTCCTTTTCATCTTTCTCCCTTTTCTTTTTTCTTTTCCCTTCACCTTTTTCTTTTACCCCTTCCTTTCTTCCATGGTCCTTTCCTGGTCCTTTTTTCTTTTTTTTCCCTCTTTGTTTCTTCTTTCTATTCTCCCTTTTCTTTTCCCTTTCCTCTTTATCTGTCCTTTTCATTTTCCCTTTCACTGTTCCTTACTCTTTCTATTACCTTTTTCTTTCTCACTTCCCTTTCCTTTCTCTTTTCCATGCCAATTTCTCGCATCCTTTTTTCTTTTCACTCACACTTTCCCTTTTTTATTTCTCTATTTCTTTTCTACTTTTCATTTCTCTTTCCCTTTCCTTTTTCCCCTTTTCCCTCCCACTTTTCTCTTTTCCTGTTCCTTTTTCCTTTTTTCTCTTCCTGTCCCCGTTTCTGTTCCCTATTCTCTTTTTCCTTTCTTTTTTCTATATTCCCTTTTTTCCCCTTTACCCTACCCCTTTTTCCTTCCTTCTTGCTATGGTTCTTTTTTTCGATCCTTTTCCCTCTCTGGGTCCTCTTTTCCTTTTTTCTTTTCCTTTCCTCATTTCTTCTTTCTATTTTCCCTTTTCTTTTCCCTTTCTCCTTTATCTGTCCTTTTTATTTATTTTACCATTCCCTGTTTCTTTCTCTTTCCATTACCTTTCCCTTTTTCTTTATTTTTTTCTTTTTCTTTCTCTTATTCTTGCCCATTTCTCGTATCCTTTTTTCTTTTCATTTACACTTTCCCTTTCTCATTTCTCTATTTCTTATCTCCTTTTTATTTCTCTTCCCCTTTTCTATTTTCCCCTTTTCCCCTCACACTTTTCTCTTTTCCCTGGAGAAAATAAGATGAAAATTTCAAATGAAAGCTAAATTAATTACCAACTGTTTGTTGTCAGATGAGGATTATACTAATAATTATTTTTTTTACCTGAAAAACTTCAATTTGTAATCAAAATCGACATAGATAAATTTTTAATTAAACAAATTAATTTCTAAGTGAAAAAAATGTGTTTACAACAAAATTGTGACATTTTTCAATAATATAATAACATTTTCTAGCGAAGAAAAAGGATTTTCAAGCAAGAAAATTGATTTTCAACTTGCAACCAAGTAGTTCTTCTTTTGCCCTTTCCCTCTAGCCCTTGCACCTTTCTGTTTTATTTTTCTTTCCCCTTTCTTCTACCTTTCCCTTTTTCTAGTTTACTCCCATTTTTCCTTTCTCTTTGACATTCCCTTCCCCTTCGCTTACCGTTTTTCTAGTTTTTCTCCTACTTTCCTTCCCACTCTCCCTATACCTCTCATCTTTTTTTAAAATTTTTCTTCTCCCTTTTCCTTTCTCTTCACATTTCCCTTGCCCTTTCCCCTCTCACTTTTGCTTTTTATTTTCCCTTTGATCATTTCCCCTTTATTTTTTATTTTTCTTTTTTTCCTCTCCACTTCCCCTTTCTTTATTTCCTCTTTTCTTTTTTCTTTTCCCTTCTTTCTTATTTCCTTTTTCCCCTTTCTTCTTCTTCTTTTTCTCTTTCCCCTTATCTCTTTCCTCCTTCCCTTTCCCCTTCTCCTATTTTCTTTTCTTTCTTTTCTCGCCTCCTTTCCCTTTCCTTTTTCCTCTTACCTTTCTTTTCCCTCTTTCCCATCCCCTTTCCCTTTTTCTCTTTTTACTTTCCTTTTTCCTTTTCTCTTTCCCTGTCGCCTTTTCCCTTTGCCTTATCCCTAAAAAAATAAGCAGGAAATTTTGAACAAAACACATATTACCCATATTACCACTAAAATTTTTCACTAAAATATTCAAATTCACTAGCAAAAAAAAAAGAATTTTTCAACAAGTAGATGAATTTTCTTCCAGAAAATGATAATTGTCTAATATTATGCATAAAGTTATCAACACAATAATTAAGTTTTTGAAAAATAGTTTATAAAATAATCGAAAAGATTACTTTCCAAGCCGGAGTCCTAATTTTTTACAAAAAAATCAAGAATTTTCCACCAGAAAAAGTAAATGTTCAAGAATGCAGTTAAACTTGAAACTAAGTAGTTTTCCCTTTCTCCTTGTCCTTTCACTTTTTCCCTTCTACTCTTTCTCTTTTACTCTTTCACCGTTTTTCCTTTTTGTTTCATGTACTTTCTCCCTTTCCTTTTTCCTCTTTCCATTTTTCCCTTTCGCTTTTCTCTTCTCCTTTTTTCTTTTCCTCTCCAATTTTTCTTTCTCCTTTTTTCTTTCTATTTTCTCTTTTCATTTTCATTTTCCTTTTCTCTTTCTTTTTCATCTTTTCCTGTTACATTTTCCTTTAAATTTCTCCTTTCTTTTTTTTCCTCTCCCTTTTGCACTTTCCCTTTTACTTTTTCCCTTTTCCTTACCCATTCCTCTTTCTCTTTTCATTTTCCTTTTTTTTCCTTAGCAAAAGAACGTTAATAAATTTACTGAAAGGAGCTACTTGAGGAGGAATGAATGAAGGAGGTAGTAAAATCTAAAGGAGATAAAAAAAATGATTAAGTGTTGAGGGAAAATAAATAGAAAGCATGATACGAAAAGAAAGGAGGACAAAAAGAAACCCACGAGATTTGCTGTGATATTCTAAGTTATAAAAAATAGTTTCCTACTATTTGCTCTTATTCTGGTTATTGGTCAATTTGAATCGCTATAATGGTATAGTAGTAAGATGGTTGTATAAGTGGAAAGGAAGAAAAGAGATAATGGCAAGAGAAAGTCATGAAAATTTAGTAGAAGAAGCGACTTAAAGGGGAATAAATGAGGAAGGTAGAAAAATGTAGAGAAGATAAGAAAGAAGAATAATAAGGTCTTAAGAGAAAGGGAATAGGGGACGTGACTTGAAAAGAAAGGAGGATGAAAAGAAACCCACGTGATCCACTGCGATGCTCTGCATTATTAAAAAATAGTTTCCTAAAATTTTCTCTTACTCTAATTATTGATAAATTTAAATAGCTATGGTAAGATGAAAGTGAGGTGGTTGTTTAGGAGTAAAGGAAGAAAAGAGAGGATGGCAAGAGTACGCAAAGAAAATTTAGTGGAAGTAGCGACCTGACTTTTTTTTCTGGTCATTTCCCCTTCACTCTAGTCATTAATCGATTTAAATAGCTATAGTGAAATAGTATTAGATTAGTTAAGAAAAGAAAGAATGTCAAGAAAATGCACAAATTAAAATTTAGTGGGAGGATGGACTTGGTGAGAAATGAATAAAGGATGTAGCAAATTTATCTTGAGGAGATAAAGAAGAAGAGCGATAAAGTCTTAAGGAAAAAGGAATAAGAAGCATGACTAGGAAAGAAAAGAGGATAAAAATAAACCCACGGGATTCACTGTGATGCTCTACATTATTAAAAACTACTTTCCTGACATTTTCTCTTACTCTAGTTATTGATTAATTTGAATAACTAAAGTGCGATGGTAGTGAGATATTTGTATAAGATAAAAAAAAGAAAAGAAAGGATGTCAAGAAAATGTAAACAAAATTTAGTAAAATAAGTGACTTGGAGAGGAGTGCATAGAGGTAGGAAAATCTAGAGGAGATGTAAAAGAATGATGAAGTGTTAAGGGAAGGAAAATGGAAAAAATGACAAAAATGAAAAAATTAAGTGAAGGAAGGGACTTAGAGTGAAATGAAAAGAGGAGGTAGAAGAATCCAGAAAAGTTAAAAAAGAAAAATGATAAAGTGTTAATGGAAAGTAAACAGGAAACATAACTGGGAATAAATGGAAGATAAAATTAAACTCTAGCCATCCACTGTGATATTCTACATTATTGAAAAATAGTTTTTCGACATTTTCTCTTACTATGGTTATTTATTAACTTGGATCGCTATTGTGGGATATTAGTGGAATAGTTGTATAAGAAGAAATAAAGAAAAGAGAGGATGTCAAGAAAATGTATAGAAAATTTACTTAAAGGAGCAACCTGGGCAAAAATGAATGTATAAGGTACAAAAATCTAGAGGAGATGAAGAAGAAAAATGATAAAGTGTTAAGGGAAAGGGAATAGCAGCGTGACTGAGAAAGAAAAAGGGATGAAAATAAACTCACGTAATCCACTTTACAATATTAAAAAATAGTTTTTTGGCATTTTCTCTTACTCTAGTTATTGATCAATTTGAACCTGACACTCCGTAACTTTTCCGGAAGTACAGGGTCCACTTGGAAAGGACATCCTGCCGATCGCGGTAGAAAATCGAAGAGCAATTAGACACCGATACGAGAGCAGTCCATTAATCAAGTGAGTATAAAAGGCACTGCGGGATACGATGTAGAAAAGCGTGCTTTTTCTTCTCCCATTTCCCGGACTCTGGAACATTTGTTAAGCGTCTCTCGGCAGACGCTTTAAAAACCGTACCATTTGTAACCAACTGAATAAAAACAAAAAAAAAATTGAAAAAAAGGTGAGTCCCGCAAGAAAGGCATTCGAGACGTAGCGCGATTAATGTAAAGGTTTTAAAGGAGAGGAAGAAGAGAACCCAAGTACCTGTCGTCCCAAGTATCATACTTCTAGGTTTTCTTCCCCACCATTTTTCTCAGCTCCTGTTGATTCTTCCTGAATAAATGAGACTCTGAGACTCGACACTTTCTACGATAAGAACATTTTATGATGACGAGGAAAAAGTTACTTTTAACTTGTTCTATTAATCTAGTGAAATATTTCTCAAATCAAATTAGCGGCCTGATTTGATTCAATTTTTTTCTAAAGCAGAGCAGGGCAACTTAAGGTCGTCCATATTTATAATTGTTGAAATTTTGTGTTTTTAATAAACTCCCCCTCAAATTTCTTTTTTCCTTTTTTTTTACCAAAAAGGCGGAATTTTAACGAAGCGTATGAATTTTTAACTAAAAATTTAAAATATAAATTTTTACCAAATAGTTAAATTTCTAACCAAAAAAGATTACCTTTTAAACGGAAATGGAATTGTTAAATTTTTAGTGAACTATTTCGAATAATTTTTTTTTAACAAAGGAATTAAATTTTTAACCAAAAATAAATTTTCTACCGAAGTGATTAATGTTCTACAAAAAAGTTGAATTTTAAAAAAATATATGTATTCGCAACCAAAAATAAAATAGTAAATAATCGACCTAAGAAATTTATTTGTAGCTAAAATAATTAATTGTTAACAAAATAAGTGATTTTACAAACAAATAGTTAAATCTTAAACAACAAAGATTAATTTTTAACCAAAAGTTAAATAGTCAAATTTACAGTTGAAAAATTAATATTGAAAAAAAAATTCGCAAAATAGTTAAGTTTTCAACTAAAAAAATTTATTTATGATTAGAATAATGAAGTTTTTTATTACATGTAAGAAATTAATTTTTAACTAAATGAGAATTTTGAAATTTTTTGTCAACAAATACTTTAGAAAATAAAATTTTAAACAAGTTAGATAAATTTTTAACCGAAAAAAAAAATTTTAACCAAAGGAATGAATTTCCCAGGAAATGGTAAAATCGCCAACAACAAAGATAATTTTCCAACCGAAAATGAAATGGTTAGATTTTCAGTTAAAAAATTATTTTTCAACCAACAAACAAATTTTTTCTAAATATTTTGATTTTTACCGAATTATTAAAATTCTAACCAAAAAAGTTAATTTTCTACCGAAAACGACGTATTTTTAGCAAAATACATGAATTTTTATTCAAACAGTTAAAACTCTAACTAAAAAAAAATTGTCAATAAAAAATAGAATCGCTAAATCTTCAATAAACAGGTTAACTGCTTGAAATATTTTTTTAATAAATTAGCAGATTTTGTGGCCAAGAAAAAAAGATTTTCCTACCAAAAGGATAAATTAAAAAAAAATCAATTTTTAACTTAATGTTTTAATTACTAACAAAAAGATAGATTTTTCACTCAAAGAAAATTATTGAATTCAAATTAAAAATATAAACAAATAAAAATTTCGACAAAATACTTAAATTTTTTACCACAGAAATTTATTTATAACTAAAAGGATGAATTTTAAAACGATGGATTAAATTTTCAACCACATAGTTCAATTTTCAACTAAAAACAGATTATTTAAAAAAAAAATTGAGTAGTGAAGTTTTCAATAAACAAATTTACTTTTAAAAAAATGTACACAAATTAGGTAAATTTTTAACCAAGAAAAAATTAATTTTTATCCAAAAAGATGATTTTTCAACTCATAAAGATCAAGTTTTAACAAAAAATAGAAATGTAAAATTTTCAGTCGAAAAATTTACTTCAGCAATTTTTTAAAACAAATGAGTTCAATTTATAACATAAGAAAATGATTTTCTTATCAAAAAGATAAATTTTCAAACAAATATATAACCTTTTAACAAATATTTAATTACCAACAAAAAACATGAACTTTTAAACAAAAATAAAATAGTTAAAATTACAGTTAAAAAATTAATGTTCAAACAAATAAAATTTTTTTTTTTAAATTAGTTAAATTTTCAACGAAAGAAATTTATTTATAAATGAAATAAGGAATTTTAAACTGAAAGAATGAAGTTTCAACCAAACAGTTGAATTTTTAACTAAAAAAATCAATTTTTAATGAAAAATGTAATCGCCTAAATTTCAATCAACAAATTAACTTTGGAAAAAAAAATTTTTTTAACAAATTATTTAAATTTTAAGCCAAAAAATAATAATAATTTTCAAACAAAAAAAAAATTTTCAACAAAATAGTTCAATTACCAACAAAATGATGATTTTTCAACAAAAAATAAAATAGTTAAATTAACAGTTAAAAAAATAAATTTCGAATGAAAAAAATTACAAAAAACAGTTAAATTTTTTACGAAATAAATTTATTTATAATTAACGTGATGAACAAGATAAATTTTTAATCATATAGTTAAATCGGCAAAAAAGACAATTTTTCAACCGAAAATAGAATAGTTACATTTTTATTTAGAAAATTATTTTTTAGTTACTTAAATTTTAAAAAAGAAAAAATTAATTTTCATTTTAAAAGTTAAATTTTCAATCAAAATTTTGACATAATAGTTTAATGCTCACAAAAAAAATTTATTTATAACTAAAAAGAGTGAATTTTAAACCGAAAGAATGAATTTCCAACAATATAGTTTAATTTTCAACTAAAAAAGATAATTCTCCAACCAAAAATTGAATAGTTTCATTTCTAGTTAAAGGTGTCTCTTTCAACCAATAAACAATTTTTTTAATAAATAGTTAAGTTTCAATCCATAAAATGAATTTTTATTTTAAATGATTTATTTTCTATAAAAAACGACGTATTTTTATCAAAATACACGTATTTTCGACCAAATAGTTGAATCTTCAACTAAAAAAATTAAGTTTAAAAAAAAATGGAATTGTTAAATTTTCAATCGATAAATTTATTCCAGAAAGAAACTTAAGCGAATAAGTGAAATTTTCAATTAACAATGAAAAAGATGAATTTGAAAAAATGAAACAGTTAAATTTACATTACAAAAGCTGATTTTCAAAAAAAAAAAAAATGTTTTCACAAAATAGTTAAATTTTCAACCCAAGAAATTTATTTATATCTAAAATGATGAATTTTTAACTAAATAGTTGAATTTAAAATTAAAAAAATAATAATTTTCAAACCAAAAATTGAATAGTTACACCTTAAATTAGGAAAAATCGTATTTACCAAACTGAAACGTTAAATTAGAAAGTGAAAATCGTAAAAATAGGAATTCGAAAAGGGGGAAAGGACAAGAGAAAAGAGGGGAAGAGAAAATGGCGAAAGGAAAAATTCGAAAGGGGAAATATAAAAAAAGAGAAAGGA
>JAUELO010000006.1:1739783-1754077 GCA_032357855.1 Amphibolips quercusostensackenii | reverse complement strand
TTAATTGTGGTGAAAATTAAATTCAGAGATAAGAAATACACAATTAAAGAAACAGTTTAAGGCAGGATATATGATTATTGAGATTATTTTTCTTAAATTAGGAATGATAAATAACGGGAAGGTTGTATGCATATAATAAGAAATAAAAAAGTGGTAATGGAGGGGGAAGAGATGCGGAGAATGAAGGGCTGATAAGAGAAATTGACAGCTGGCAAAGGTCCTATTTAGAGATGAGAGGAGACAATCAATGGTAAATATTAAAAGAGAAATAGAACGAAAATGTAAAAATTAATAATATAGAGGAATAGGAATACAATCAAGAGGGTAAGTTACACAAAGGAAGAGAGTTAAAAGGACAAGGCTTGTTTCGGTAAATGAAAAAAGAAGAAAAAGAATATGAGAGAAAGCTTAAGTGGGTAATTGAAGTTATATTGTGAAGTCGTTAAGAAAGAAAAAAGGTGTAGGCAAAGAATAAAAAAAAAAAGGGAAAAGGGAAAGAGGAGTATATATTATGAGGGGGTGAGTTGCTGGAGAAGGGAAATTAGCAAATTAAAAGTTTGATAAAGTGGACAGGTTCAGGATTGTGTGAGGAAAATCTCAATTAGGGAAACAGAGCGAGAAAGAATGTGGCAAAGTTTTAAAAGGTAAACGTTTAGGAGGAGAGGATTAGAGTGGTAGTTGCGAAAGAACAGAAAAAGAATAAAGGCAATGTCTATGAACTGCAGGAGATATTTTAGAGCAAATGAAAAGAGTGAAAAGGCGACTGAGTGTTGGAAGGAAGTGGACCGGCGGACAGAAAAACGGAATGTGAGCAAAAAGGAGGGAGTGGGTAGGAAAATAACAATTAAGCACATAGAGCAATAGAAGAGTGAAGGTCAGAAAAAAACAGAAAGGAGGAAGAGTGAGAAGAAGGGATCAAATAAAAGTAGAAGTGCGCAAGAAAATGTGAACTGGGGGAGTTCAGAGAGTAATTCGCTTATGCAGAGAAGGTAAATAAGTTAGAGGATAATTAATGGAGGGGCTAATATGTAAAAGCTAATTTATAAAAAATAAATATATAATTAGAATGACGTTCCTTTAGAATTTCTCAAGGGTAGTAAGTTAAAAAAAAAGAGTTTGTGTCGGTGGATAAGAAGAATGAAGGTGAGAGAAAGCGCGATTAGAGAAAGAGGATAGGTTCTAAGGAAAGAAGGTTAGGAGAATAAATAAAAGGCTCGATTGAGATAGGGTTTTTTGAGACAGATGAAGTAGAGGAAGCGGATTAGGAAGAAGATAAAGGCAAACATGAGATTGGGTGTGATAGAAAAAGAGGTAGCGAGTTGAAGAAATTATTGATGAAAGCAGGTGGGTTTTTCTTGTTTACTTTTGCAAAAATGGGAAAGGTCTTTAAAATAAGGGAGACAAGGTAAAAAGATATGTGTGTGATGAAATACGTAACAAGGGGAAGCAATAGGTTATAGGTGAGGGAGTTATGACAAAACAGAGTGGAGAGGGGAGATTGGAGATGGAAGAGGGTAAAGGGGAGATGAGAGATGAGAGATGAGAGACGGAAGAGAGGAGACGGGTGCCAGTAGATAGGTGATGGTAGTGGGGTTAGGGGAGAGTAGAGAGGGGTGATGGAGTGATGAGAGATGAAAGAAAGATTAGAGAGTTTACGGAAGAGGCTAATGTGTTAGATGAAAAAGGAGTGTATAAGAAAGTGGTGCGCTGCTCTTTTCTTGATTTATTTTTGTCCTTTTTCTTTAATAATTTCTTTTTTTTTATACACTCTTTATTAGATACTATCTGATTTGTTTCCTAGATATTTTTAAACTTCTGGAAAGAGAAATTTAGCCTCTTATAGAAAATGAGTATGAAATAAAGGATAAAAAACTCGAGATTTTTAAAAAAAAATTTTTTATTTTATTTTTTTATTTTTTTATTATTTTTTTTTATTTTATTTTCATTATTTTTATTATTTTATATTTTTATTTTATTTTTTTATTATATTTTTATTATTTTATTTTATTTTTATTTTTTTTATTCCTGGATGTCTGGGGCTCGGGGTTAAAATAACAAACTGGGATAGATTGATGGTCTTCAAGGGTGGTAAAAAGCTTGCTTTCTGATGCAAGTTGGGCAGAGTTTAGAATATTTATCAGGCCTTTTTTTGCCTCTCGAGCACCAAGAGAGGCTTCAACGATTTTCAATACCGGCTCTAAGCGTGTTATCTGTTTTTCATCCGAAGAAGTGAATAGCATGTAAACCTGTACAATCTCGTTATTCGATCGAGTGGAGTGGAGTGGAATTACAGAGTAATCCCAACTTTCGAGAGTTTTTGTATCCTGCTTTCGCTCATTACGGAAGTAGAGGTCGGCTATTTTTATTTCGCCATTGGAAGCTGTCCGGGAATGAATATTATCATTCGCTCTTTATTTTTCGAGTGAGGTGCGTTTTAAAACAAGGGTTTCAATTGTTTCAATAAAATGAAAATAAAGGTAGTGGATCAACGAAATAGAGCAAGGGAACGTTTTCAAGTAGATAAGGATGAGTGTTGAAATTCCGGACTCCATTCACCCCTATTTTAGGGGTGTGTAAGATTTTAAGACATATTAGGGATTTTAAGGTATTTTAAGGTACTTTAAGGGATTTCAAAGGATTTTAAGGAATTTTAAGAGACTTTAGGAGAATTTAAAATATTTTTAAAGAACTTTAAAGATTTTAAGAGATGTTAAGGTATTTTAAGGTAATTTAAGGGATTTTAAGGGATTCTAAAAGACTTCAAGAGATGCTGAAGTATTTTTAAGGATTTTAAAGAATTTTTAAGGATTTTAGGAGGTGTCAAAAGAATTTGAAGCATTATGAGAGTTTTAACAGATTTGAAATAAATTTGAAATATTTCAAGAGTTTGAAATATTACGCAGTTTAATTTCGAGAAAAACCTTAATCTTCTTGAAGTATTTCACAACATTTTAAAGGAAATTTAAGTAATTTAATCAAAATTTAGGAAATTACACGTGTTTCTTATAGAGATTTTCAAAGATTTTTAAAGATTTTGAGGGATTTTGAGAAATGAAGAATGATTTTCGCAAATTATAAAAATTCAATGTCATCTTAAGATTATTAAAGGGATCTTTAGGGATTTTAATAGATTTGAAAATATTTTAAGAGAAGAAAGAAGATCTTGAAAGATTTTAAGGAATTAAAAGCAGCTTTTGCATATTATAAAAATTTAAACTGATCTCAGGGAATGTTGAGTGATTTTAAAGGATTTTTAGGGATTTTAGGAAATTTCAGAATATTTTATAAAAAGTCATGGAATTTCAAAGGATTTTAAAAAACGTTATGAGAAGCATTTTAAAACTTAAAAAATATTATTCAGCTTTAGAGATAATCTTAATTTTTCCAGGGACTGAAAAATATTTTAAGGGACATAAGAGAATTTAGACAAACTTCAAGTGCTTTTACAAGTTTTTAAAGAGATGTTGAAGGATTTTGACATATTTTAAGAGACTTTGAAAAATTGAAAACAATTTTTGCAGAATATATAAGGATTTGAAGTGATCTTGAGTGATTTTAAGGGATATTTAGAGATTTTAGGAGATTTCAGAATATTTTATAAGAAGTCATGGGATTTTAAAGGATTTTGAAGAACATTATGAGAAGCATTTGAAATCTTCAGAAATATTATTTAGATTTAGAGATAATCTCAATTTTTTTAGGGACTATAAGATATTTTAAGAGACATAGGAGAATTGAGTCAAACCTCAGGAGCTTCTACAAGTTTTTAGAGATGTTAAAGGATTTCAACACATTTTAAGAGACTTTGAGAAATTTAAAACAAGTTTTGCAGAATATATAAGGTTTTGAAGTGATCTTAAGTGATTTTAAGGGATTTTTTAGGGATTCTAGGAGATTTTATAAAATTTTATACAAATTCATGGGATTTTGAAGAATTTTGAAGAACATTATGAGAAGCATTTGAAATCTTCAAAAATATTATTCAGGTGTAGAGATGATCTCAATTTTTCCAGGGACTATAAAATATTTTAAGAGACATAAGAGAACTTAGTCAAACCTCAGTAGCTTTTACAAGTTTTTGAAGGGATTTTAAAGGATTTTGACACATTTGAAAAGACTTTAAAGAATTAAGAACAATTTTTTCAGATTACATAAGAATTTGAAGTGATCTTAAGTGACTTCAAGGGATTTTTAAGGATTTTAGGAGATTTCAGAATATTTTATAAAAATCCATGGGATTTTGAAGAATTTTTAAAAATATCATGGAAAGCATTTTAAAACTTTAAAGATATTATTCAGCTTTAGAGATAATCTCAATTTTTCCAGGGACTATAAGATATTTTAAGGGACATAAGAGAGTTCAGTCAAACTTTAAGAGATTGAAAAGTTTTTGAAGAGATGTTAAAGGATTTTGACACATTTGAAAAGACTTTTAAGAATTAAAAACAATTTTCGCAGATTATATAAGGATTTTAAGTGATCTTAAGTGATTTTAAGGGATTTTAGGAGATTTCAGAATATTCAATAAAAAATCATTGAATTTTGAAGAATTTTAAAGAACATTATGAGAAGCATTTTATAACTTCAGAAATATTATTTAGCTTTAGAGATAATCTCAATTTTTCCAGGGAGGATAAGATATTTTAAGGGACATAAGAGAATTTAGTCAAACCCTAAGAGCTTCCACAAGTTTTTAAAGAGATGTTGAAGGATTTTGACAAATTTTGAGGGACTTTGAAAAATTAAAAACAATTTCTGCAGATTATATAAGGATTTGAAGTGATCTTTAGTGATTTTAAGGGATTTTTAGGGATTTTAGGAGATTTAAGAATTTTTTATGAAAAGTCATAGGATTTCAAAGGATTCTAAAAAACAGTATGAGAAGCATTTTATACCTTCAGAAATATTATTCAGCTTTAGAGATAATCTCAATTTTCCCAGGGACGATAAGATATTTTAAGGGATTTTAGGTGATTTGAAAATATCAAGAGAATTCATGGGATTTCAAAGCATTTTTAAGAATTTTATAGTAAGGATCTTAAAAGATTTTGAAATAGTTTGAAAAAAGTCATGGCAACTTGGAAAATGTTAAGAGATCTTAAGGCATTTTAAGAGATTTTGATATATTTCAAAAAAATTGTGGGATTTTGAAGGATATCAAAAGTTTTTATGAAAAGAATTTCAAGACTTTGATAATAGTATTTAGTTTTAGAGACAATCTCAATCTTTTCGAGGGTTTAAAAAACATTTTAAAGACCATCAGAAAGTTTGATCTAGTTTCAAAAGATTTTATGGGTTTTTTAAAAGGTCTTGCAGTTTTTTAACAGATGTCAAGGAATTTCAAGGTATTTTTAGAGATTTAAAAAAATTTTTAAATATTTTTAAAGAAGCCATGAGACTTCAAATAATTTTAAAAGATTTTATTAGAAGGATTTTATGACTTTTATAATATTATTCAATTTTGAAGACAATTTCAATCTTTTAAAGGGATTAGAGAGCATTTTAAGGGCCATCAGAAAGTTTGATCTAGTTTCAAAAGATTTTACTGGTTTTTTGAGAGTTTTTAAAGTTTTTCAACAGATTTTAAGGAATTTAAAACGATTTTCGCGAAGTATGAAGACTTAAATTGATTCTAATGGATTTTAAGGGTCTTAAGGGATTTTAAGAGATTTTGGAATGTTTTTAAAGAAGTCATGGGGTTTGAGAGGATTTGAATGGATTTTATGAGAAGGATTTCAAAATATTGAAAATATTATTTATTTGTGAAGACAATCTCAACCTTTTCAATAGATTATGGAATATTTTAAGAGACATTAGGAAGTTTGACCAAGTGTAAAGAGATTTGACGTGTTTTTTTTTTAAAGATATTGAAGTATAACGACGGATTTTGTGAGATTGTAAGGAATTAAAAACTAATTTCACAGAATTTGAGAATTTAAAGTAACCTTAAGTGATTTTAAGGGATTTTCAAAAATTTTGAAATATTTTGAAAGAAGTCACGGGATTTTAAAGAATTTTTAAGGATTTTATAATAAGGAATTAAAGACTTTATAAATATTAATTAGTTTTAGAAAAAAATCTTAATCTTTTCAAAAATTATAAAACATTTTAAGGGACATCAGGGAGTTTAGTCAATTTGCAGGAAATTCCAGGGGTTTTTCTAAAGATATTAGGAAGGATTTGAACACATTTTAAGGGGTTTCAAAGAATTAAAAGCGATTTTCGCAAATTTTAAGGGTTCAAAATGATCTTAAGTAATTTTAAGGGATTTTAAGGGATTTTAAGGAATTTCAAGGGATTTTAAAATATTTCAAAAGTAGTCATGGGATTTCACAAGATTTTAAAGGATCTTATGAAGAGGATTTTTTTAGACTCAAAAATATTTTTCAGTTGTAGCAACAATCTTTATTTCTTAAGGGATCTTACAACATTTTAAGGGACATTAGGAGGTTTGCTTAGATTTTAGGAGATTTGATAGGTCTTTTAAAGATATCTTAAAGAATTCTGACTGTTTTTGCTATTATTTCTTTTTTTGATATTTTAATATTTTTTTTATATTTTGATACTATTTTGCAGATTATAAGGATTAAAAGTAATTTAAAGGGATTTAAAAGGATTTTAGTTAATTTCAGGAGATTTTATATTATTTTAGAAGAAGTCATGGAGTTTTAAAAGATTTTAAAGGATTATTCAAAAATAATTTAGAACTTCAAACAAATTATTTAGTTTTAGAGACAATCTCAACCTTTTTAACGTTTTATAGAATATTTTAAGAGACATCAGGGAGCTTGATTAAGTTTGAAGAGATTGTAAGGTTTTTTCACGAGATCTCGAAAAATTTCAACAGAGTTTGAGACATGTTGAAGAATTGAAAACAATTTTTGCAGATTATAAGTATTCAAAGTGATCCTAAGGGTATTTTACAACATTTTAAGAGACATCAAGTCGTTTAATCAAATTTCAAGAAATTATACGTGTTTTTTATAAAGATTTTTTAAGATTTTGACAGTTTTAAAAAATTTTTGAGGAATGAAGAATGATTTCCGCAAATTACAAAAATTCAATGTGATCTTAAGCTTATTTAAGGGATTTTAAGAGATTTCAAGAGAATTTGAAACATCAAAAAAAAGTAATGGGATTTCAAAGGATTTAAAAAGATTTTCTAAAAAGGATTTCAAGACTTTAATAATATTATTTAGCTTAAGAGACAATTTTATTCTTTTCAAGAGATTAAAGAACATATTAAGGGCCATCAGAAAGTTTGATCTAGTTTTAAAAGTTTTTAGGGTTTTTTTAAAAGGTCTTAAAGTTTTTTTAAGGATTTTAAGGGATTTAAAGAAATTAAAAACGATTTTCGCAGATTATAAAGACTTAAAGTGATCTCAAAAGATTTTTAGGAGTTTTAAGGGATTTCAAGAGATTTTATGGAGAAGGTTTCAAAACATTAAAAATATTATTGATTCATGGGGACAATTTCAATCCTTTCAAAGGATCATAGAACCTTTTAAGAGACATCAAGGAGTTTGATTATGTAAAGGGATTTTATTTGTTTTTTTTAAAGATTTTAAAGGATGTTGACAGATGTTGTGAGATTATAAGGAATTAAAAACTACTTTCTCAAAGTATAAAAAGTTAAAGTGATCTTAAGGAATTTGAGGAGTGTTCAAAGGATTCTAGGAGATTTTAGAGTTTTTAAAGGATTTTAAATGATTTAAAGAGATGTTGAAATATTTTTTTTAAAGTTATGGTATCGTGGAGGATTTTAAAGTATTCGAAGGGATTTTAAGGGATTTTGAGGGATTTCAAGAGATTTTAAGAGATTTTGATATATTAAAAAAAAGTCATAGGCTTTCAAAGGATTTTAAAAGATTTTATGAAAAAGATTTTAAGACTTTAGTAATATTATATAGTTTTAGAGACAATCTCAATCCCTTTAAGGGACTAGAGAACATTTTAAGAGTCATCAAAAAGTTTAATCTAGTTTCAAAAGACTTTACGGGGTTTTTAGGAGATCTTAAAGTTTTTTAAACAGATTTTGAAGAATTTTAAGAAAATAAAAACAATTTTCGTAGAGCATAAAGACCTAAAGTAATCTTAAAGGATTTTAGGGACTTTTAAGGGGTTTTAGGGGATTTCAAAGGATTATAGGAGATTTTTAGAGATTTTTAAAGATTTTATAGGATTTTAAGAGATTTCGAAATATTTTCAAAAAAGTCATGGCATCTTGAAGGATTTTGAAGGACTTTAAGGGATTTTAAAAAAATTTTAAGAGAATTTGAAATATTAAAAAAAAGGAATGGGATTTCAAATGATTTAAAAAGATTTTCTAAAAAGGATTTCAAGACTTCAACAATATCATTTAGCTTAAGAGACAATTTTATTCTTTTCAAGAGATTAAAGAACATATTACGGGCCATCAGAAAGTTTAATCTAGTTTTACAAGTTTTTAGGGATTTTTTAAAAAGTCTTAAAGTTTTTTTAAGGATTTTAAGGGATATAAAGAAATTAAAAACGATTTTCGCAGATTATAAAGACTTAAAATGATCTCAAGAGATTTTTAGGAGTTTTAAAGGATTCTAGGAGATTTTCAGAGATTTGAAAGGATTTTAAAGAATTTGAACGGATCTCAAGGGATTTTAAGGGATTTTGAGAGATTTCAAGAAAATTTAAAATATTTTTTAAAAGTCAGGAGATTCAAGGGATTTAAAAAGATTTTGTGAAAAAGATTTCAAGAATTAAATAATATTATTTAGTTTTAGAGACAATCTCAATCTTTCCAAGAGATTAACGAACATTTTAAGGGCTATCAGAAGCTTTGATCTAGTTTTGAAAGATTTTACGTGGTTTTTGAGAAGTCTTGAAGTTTTTTTAGCAGATTTTAAGGAATTTTGAGGAACTAAAAAGGATTTTTGCAGATTATAAAAACTTAGAGTGATTTTAAAGGATTTTCAGAGTTTCGAGGGATTTTAAGAGATTTAGAAATATTTTAAAAGAAGTGATGAGATTTCAAAGAATTTCAAAGGATTTCATAAAAATAAATAAAAGACTTTAGAAATATTTTCCAGTTTAAGAAAAAAATCTGAATCTTTTCAAAAAATTATAGAACATTTTAAGGGACATCAGGGAGTTTAGTCAATTTGCGGGAAATTCCAGGAGTTTCTGAAAGATATTTTTAAGAATTGGAACACATTTTGAGGGGTTTTTAAGCATTAAAAGCAATTTTTGCAGATTTTGAAGATTCAAAATTATCTTTAGTGATTTTAAAGGAATTTTGAGGGATTTTGAAATATTTCAAAAAAAGTTATGGGATTTTACATGATTTAAAGGATCTCATGAGTAGGATTTTTTCAGACTTGAAAATAGTTTCCAGTTGTAGAAGCAATCTCAAATTTTTGAAGGGATTTTACAACATTTTTAGGGTCGTTAGGAGGTTCATTTAAATTTTAAGAGATTTGATAGGTGATTCATAGAAATCATGAAGAATTCTGACTATTTTGGCTATTATTGCTTTTTTTGATATTTTAATATTTTTCTATATTTTGCTACTATTTTGCAGATTATAAAGATTGAAAGTGATTTAAAGGGATTTTAGAAGATTTTAAGTGATTTTAGGAGATTTTGTATTATTTTAAAAGAAGTCATGGAGTTTTAAAAGATTTCAAAGGTTTTTTTTCCAAATGATTTAGAACTTTAAACATATTATTTAGTTTTAGAAACGATCTTAATCTTTTTAAGGAATCATAAAACATTTTCAGAAAGTTTGATTAAGTTACGAGAAATCGTAAGGATTTTTTAAGAGATTTTGAAAAATTTTAACAGATTTTAAGAGATCTTAAGAAATTAGAAACGATTTTCGCAGATTATAATAATTTAAAGTAATCCTAAGGGGTGTTAAGGGATTTTTAGAGATATTTAAGTATTTTTAAAAAGTCTTAGGATTTCGAAGGATTGTCAAGAATTTTGTGGGAAGGATTTTGAGACTTTAATATTATTTTTCTGTTTTAGAAACAATCTCAATCTTCTCAAGGTATTACAGAACAACCTTAAGGGACATCAGGGAGTTTGTTCAAATTTGAGGAGATATTATAGGATTTTTTAAAGATCTTAAAGAACTTTTACAGATTTTAAGGTATGTTGAGAAATAAAAAACGATTTCCACAGGTTATAAACATTTATTGTGATATTAAGTGATTTTAAAGGATTTTAAGAAATTTTAAGGGATTTTAGGTGATTTTAAAGAATTTAGAGGGATCTCAAGAGATTTTGAAATGTTTGAAAAAAACCATGGGATTTTAAAGCACTTACAAGAATTTCATGGAAAGGATTTCAAGACTTTAAAAATATTACTAAACTTCAGAAATAATCTCAATTTCTTCAAGGGATCGTAGAACATTTTAAAAGACATCAGGGGGCTTAGTCAACTTTTTGGAGATTTTATAAGTTTGTTTTTAAAATTTTGAAGAATTTTCGTAGATTTAAAGATATTTTTAGGAATTAGAAGCTATTTTTACAAGTTCTAAAAATTTAACGTGATATAAAGGAATATTAAGAGATGTAAGGACAATTTAAGAGTTTTTAAAATATTGAAATAAAAGTCATGGGATTTTAAAGGATTTTAAAAGATTTTATGAGAAGGATATCAAGAATTTAAAAGTATTACTCACATTTCAAAACAATCTTAATCTTTTCCAGAGATCATAGAACATTTTAAGAGACATCAGGGATTTTAGTCAAATTTTAGGAGATTTAAATTTCTTTAAAAAGTCTTACAGACTTAGAGTTATTTTGAGGAAACAATAAGGATTTTTGCACATTACAAAGACTTAAAGTGATCTTAAGGGATTTTAAGGGATTTTGAAAGATTTTAACAAATATTAAATCATTATTAAAAAGTTATGGGATTTCAAAGTATATTAAGGGACTTTATGTGAGGGATTGTAAGACTTGAAAATATTTCTTGGTTCTAAAAAAAAAACCTATTTTTAAAGGGATTTTACAACATTTTAAGGGACATCGGAGTGTTAAGTCAAATTTTAGGAGATTTGACGTGTTAAAAAAAATTTTGAAAAATTTTGACAGATTTTGAGAGATTTTGAGGAACTCAAAACTATTTTTTAAGATTATGAAGATTTTTTGTGATCCAAAGGGATTTTAAAAGATTTTAAAGGATTTTAAGAGGTTTAAAAATATTTCAAAAGAAGACATGGACTTCCAAAAAATTTGAAAGGATTTTTTGAGAAAGTCTTAAAGTATTTAAACAAATATTCAGTTTTAGAAACAATTTTAATCTTTCTAAGGGATTATAGAAAATTTGAAGGGACATCAGGGTGTTTGATCAAGTTTCAAGAGATTTCAAGGTTTTTTTCAAAGAACTTGAAAGATTTTAACAGATTTTGAGAGGTTTTAAGGAAATAATAATAATTTTGGAAGATTATGAGAATTTAAAATAACCTTATGAAATTCTAACGAATTCTTAGCGATCTCAAGGGATTTGAAGGGATTTAAAGAGATTTGAAGAGATTTTTGAATATATCAAAAAAATTCATGGGATTTCAAAGGATTGTCAATTTACAGATTTTATGGTATTTAAAGGTATTAGGAGCTATTTTTACAAATTATAAAGATTTAATGTGATATTAAGGGATTTTAAGGGATATTAAAAAAATTTAAGAGTTTCAAAAATATTAAAGTAATGTCATGGGATTTCAAAACATTTTTAAGGATTTTATGGGAAGCATTTTAAGACTTTAAAAATATTTCTCAGCTTTAGAGACAATCTCAATCTTGTCAAGGGATGTAAACAAATTTTTTAAAGATCTTAAAATATTTAAATAGATTTAAAGGACTTTGTCGCAAGGATTTCAAGATTTTAAAAATATTACTCAGTTTGTGAGAAAATCTTTACCTCTTCAAGGGATTATAGAGAATTTTAAGGGACATCAGGGAGTTTGATTGAGTTTTAAGAGTATTTTTGGGTTTTAAGAGTTTTTGGAAGGATTTTAACAGATTTTAAGAAATTTTGGGAAATTAAAAAAAAATTCGCAGATTACAAGAATTAAAAATTATATTAAGGAAGTTCAAGAGATCAAAAAAGATTTTTTGATATTATGAAAGAAGTCATGGGATTTCAAAGAATTTTTGAGGATTTTATGAAAAGTACTTCAAGGCTTAAAAAATGTTAGTAAATCGTAGAGATAGTTCAAGAGACATTAGGGTCTTTGATCGAGTTTGAAAAGATATTACGGGGTTTTTTAGAGATGTTAAAGCATTTTGACGTATTTTGAAGTAATTTTGGGGAACTATAAATAATTTTCGAATATAATGAAAATTTGAAGTGATCTTAAGAGACTTTAAAGGATTTAATGGGATTTTAAAAGATTTGAGGAGAATTTGGAATATTTTAAAAGAACTTTGAGGTTTTTAAGGAATATTGAGATATTTTAAGGTACTTACAACATTTTAAATGTATTTTACAACATTTTAAGGGATATCAAGTCGTTTAATCAAATTTTAAGTGATTATAAGTGTTTTTACAGAGATTTTCAAAAATTAAAAGATTTTGAGGTTTTAAAAATGATTTCCGCAAATTGTAAAGATTTAATGTGATCTTAAGATATTTAAAGAGATTTAAAATAATTTTAAGAGATTTAAAAATATTTTAAAAAAAGAAAAAAGATCTTGAAGGATTTTGACGGTTTTTTAAGAGATCATGAAAGATTTCGACAGATTTTGAGAGATTTACGAAGAGAAAACTATTTTTGCAGATTATAAATATTTAAAGAGATCTTAAGGAATTTTGAATGTTTTAAAGGATTTTTAAGGTATTTTAAAGGGTCTTAGGAGAATTTAAGAGATTTGAAAATATTTCAAAAGAAGTCATGGAATTTTAAAGGATTTTATAAAAAGGAACTTAGGTACATAGAAATATTATTCAGTTTTGAAAAAAAATTTCTGTCTTTTTAAGGGATTATAGACTATTTTAAGGGACATCAGGAACTTTATTCGAATTGCAGAAGATTTTAGGGGGTTTTAAAAAATATTTTATAGAATTTTAACATATTTTGAAGGATTTTAAAGAATAGGAAACTTTTTTCGCAGATTTTAAAGATTCAAAGTGATCTTAAGGGATTTTAGGGAATTTTAAGGGATTTTTAAGGACTTCAAAAGGTTTAAAAATATTTCGAAAGAAGTCACAAGATTTTGAAGGATTTTATCAAAAGGAATCAAAGACTTTGAAAATATTCTTCAGTTTTGAAAAAAAAATCTCTGTCTTTTTAAGAGATTATAGACTATTTTATGGGACATCAGAAACTTTATTCAAATTGCAGAAGATTTTAGGGGGTTTTAAAAAAGATTTTATAGAATTTTGACATATTTTGAGAGACTTCAAAGAATAGGAAACTATTTCTGCAGATTTTAAAGATTTAAAGTGATCTTAAGGAATTTTAAAGGAGCTTAGGGAGTTTTAAGGGATTTTAAGGGATTTTAAGATATTTGAAAATAAATTATCAAAAGACATGGGCTTTTGAAGAATTTCAAAAAAATAAATTAAAGACTTTAAAAGTATTATTCGGTTTTAGAAAGAATCTCACTCTTTTTAAGGTACTATAGAACATTTTAAGGGACATCCGGGAGCTTAGTCAAAGTGCAGGAGATTTCAGGGGGTTTTAAAAAAGATTTCATAGAATTTTGGCATATTCTGAGGGATTTCAAAGAAAAGGAAACTATTTTTGCAGATTTTGAAGATTCAAAGAAGGGGTTTTAGGAAATTTTAAGGGATTCCAAGGGATTTTAAGGGACTTCAAAAGGTGTAAAAATTTTTCGAAAGAAGTCATAAGATTTTGAAGGATTTCATCAAAAGGAATTAAAGACTTTGAAAATATTCTTCAGTTTTAAAAAAATATCTCTACCTTTTTAAGAGATTATAGACCATTTTAAGGGACATCAGAAACTTTATTTCAATTTCAGAAGATTTCAGGGGGTTTCAAAAAGATTCTATAAAATTCTGACATATTTTGAGAGATTTCAAAGAATAGAAAATTATTTTCGCAGATTTTGAAGATTCAAAGTGATCTTAAGGGATTTTAGGGAATTTTAAGGGATTTAAAGGGATTTTTAAGGACTTTAAAAGGTTTTAAAAAATTTCGAAAAAAGTCATAAGATTTTGAAGGATTTCATCAAAAGGAATTAAAGACTTTGAAAATATTCTTCAGTTTAAAAAAAATATCTCTACCTTTTTAAGAGATTATAGACCATTTTAAGGGACATCAGAAACTTTATTTCAATTTCAGAAG
>JAUELO010000006.1:1722573-1736177 GCA_032357855.1 Amphibolips quercusostensackenii | reverse complement strand
GAAGTAAGAGTTATAAAGAGCGGTTTTGTGGGAGGTAGGAAAAACAGCAGAGTTAGAGAAGAGCACGATCAGGGAGAAAGGATCAGAGAGAATAATGTAAAGTTCAGAGTGCAAAAGGTCTGAAAGAGAAGGCAAATTTAAATAAATAATTTTCGATATAATTTTTTATAAAATTGCAGGAATAAATAATAAGATGGAAAGATGCATATAATAAAAAATATAAGGGTAATGGTGGTGTGATAAGTAGTGCAGAAGACGAAAGAGAGAAAAGAGAAAACTGAAAATTGGTGAGTAGCTGAGCTTAAGTAGAGAATGTTGGAGAGGAAGATTGTAGAATGTGTGATAAAAATAGAAAGTAAAAGTATCATTAGGAGAATGATATAGTAAAGAAGTAAGGAACAATAATGCTTAGGAATAAAGGGAGAAGAAAAAAAAAAATTTTTAAAGAAAGAGTGTTAAAAATTGGAGATGGATAAGAAGAGAGAAGAAGAAGATAAGGAAAAGCTCAATTAGGGAATTAAAAAAAGATTTTAAAGCATGTGAGGAAAAGGGTGCTAGTAGTGAATGTAGGAATATTTAAGGTGGAGAGAGTCTGGAATCGCAAGACGAGAACAGGAATAAAAAGAAAAGTGAACGAAAAAGAGTAGATATTATGAGGGTTGCAGCGCTAAAAGAGAGCAGACAGCTGATTGTAATTTTTTAATGTGGATAGGTGAAGAAGTGTGTGAGGTAAAGGAGTAGGTGAGGCGTCGTGGCAAAGCGGAAAACATGATGTGGGCGCAAAAAGTAATAGGTAGTAGGAGAAAATATATAAGTAGGAAAATAAGGAAGGGCAGTAATTAGAATAGTGGATTAGGACTACTGGAGGAGAAGAAAACGAAGCGAGAAAAAAAAGGGCGAAAGAAGAGCAAAAAACAACGTGAAGGGGCAGAGTAAGAAAAAGAAGGAGTAGAGTAGGAGGGGATGTGTATGAGAAAATGTAGATAGGCAGAAAAAGGAGAAAGAGAAGAAAGAAAAGAAAGGAATAAAAAGGGAAAGGTAACGGAGGAGATAATGGAGGTAATGGAGGTGATGGAGTTAATGGAGGTGATGTGTTCCCACGCGACCTTTTTAGTCTTTTTTACCTTTTTTAGTCTGTGGTGAGTCCTGCCGGATTGAAACAGCACTCAAGCTCGTACTGCCAATATATTTATCGAAATACTTTTCTGCGGGAAGAGAGCGAATCCAATGGAGTAGCATTTCAATAAAAAAGTCTTTTTCTGTGTCCACAGGCCACGTTTTTACCGACTCTCACGTATTTTCTGTAAATAAGAGTGAGCAAACTTTTTCGAGCTTCATGAGAGAAGTTTCTTCTTCTAAAACGAAACTTTTACCAATAAAATCACAACAAAATATATAATAAAATATGCAAAGTAAGATAGCAGATGCCAGAAAGCATCCCCTATAAAAAACTTTTGTTACCAAATATCTTGAAAGTATGGGAAACCTTTTCGTCGAAGATTTCTTTGAATTTTAAAATTAATTTTCGTACCATTAATTTTGTTTAGAAAATTTCCAAATCAGTAATTCCATTCTACGATAAGATTTCTTTTTAAATGTTCTCAAAAATTATTTTTTCAATAGGAAATTAAAATTTTTATTGCATTTTTAATATTTCGAAATAACTCTGTTACTTAAGTTTTGATGCTAAACAAAAATTTGTGAAAATTGTCCGTTTCAGTAACAGAAAAATTACTGTTAATGGCAGTAAGATTTCTGGGAACGCTTGTAGTGATTTTTATTTATCATAAATAATTAATTTTATGTTTTGATGAGCACAGAATATTTTGAAAAAACGTCTCGAAGATTTTAAGAAACTTTTTTTTTATTTTATAGTATTGAAAATCTTTTAGAAAAACTAATTTTTAAAAATTAGGTTTTTTTAAAAAATTCCTAGGGTGTCAAGAAAATAATAATTTTTTTTACTTTTCCTCTTTCCCTTTCACCCTTTTGCCTTTCCGGATGGGAAAGAAAAAAATGAAAGAGGAAAGTGAAAGTGAGAAGGGACAACGGAAAGAGGAAGTTGAAATAAGAAAGAGTAAAATAAAAAGGGGAAGTGGAAAGGAAGAACGGAAAAGAGAAAACTGGAGAGTGAAAAAGAATGTGGAAACGAGCGAGTGGCAGAAGGAAAGGAGAAAAGGCAAAGGTAAACATGAAAGAAAAATGTGAGTGAAAAGGGAGAGTGAAAAGGGGAAAAGGTAAAAGCGAACAGGGAATACCGAAAAGGGAGAAGGCAAGCGGAAACGAGAAAGGAGATAGGGGAAAGAAGAAAAAAGAAAGGGCGAAGAAAAAAGAGAAAAGGAAAAACGTGAAGGGTAAGGGAAACGGAAAAAGGGGGAGAAGAAAGGAAGAGAGAGAGAGACAATTTTTTATTATAATAAATAAATTCTAAGAGAAAATTCAAAAATATCTCAAGACGTTTCTTACAACTTTAAAAAATAATATAAAAGATTTTTAAAAAAAATTTAGAAACTGTAAAACATTCAAAAAAATAATATAAAAGTCAATAATTCTGAAAGGTTTCAACAGAGTCAAAAATATTATTTAGATTCCTGAAAAAATTTTTTATGATTTTTTATTATGGAAAATCAATTTGAACGAAATATTTTTACAAATTTCAAAACATTTCATAAAATGAAAAAAATTTTACAAATAAATCTGAAAGATTTCAAATGTTTTTCGCTGGAGAAAAGTATTACTTTTTAATTTTTTAAAAAGAATTTTAGTATAAAGTCATAAATTGTCGAAAAAGACTCAAACAAAAATAATTATGAAAAGATCAGAAATGAATAAAATTTATAAATAATTAGATTTAAAATATTAACTTTTTTCATTAAATTACGCTTTTCGGATTCTTAACGCTTTTCACCGGAGAACTAAAAATAATATAATTGGAAGTTATTAGTATTTTTAGTAAAAAACCAATGAATTTCAAAGAAACTATAAAAAATTAATTTCAGTTATTACTTAATTATTAAATAATTACAATTGAATAATCATTAATTGAAAATTACTTACAAAAATTATATATCAATTTGCTCAAAATTTCGTTTTTTATGAACTATTATGAGCTATTAATATTCGTTTATATTAGCAGAAAATTATTTTTTTCAACTAAAACTTTGAGTGTTTTATTTTTTATTATAATTTTTTTATTCGACAACTCAGTTATTTTGTTGAAAACTTATTTCTTTTTTTTTAACTTGCCTTCTTTAGTAAACTATAATTCTTCCTGTTAAAAAATTTATCCTTTGGTTAAAAATTAGATTTTTTTGTTGGAAACTATTTTTTTTTTGTGAATTTAAATATTTAATGTTTTATTGTAAATATACGCTTTCTAGTTTGAAATTTATATAATTCGATACAAAATCATAAGTCCTAACAATTTTGTCATAAATGCAGGTATTTTTCTAAATTTTTTTTTCAAATAAACTTTTTAATTGAAAATTTAAATATTTGGTTGAAAATTAACCTTTTTTAAAAAATCGTAAAGACATTTTTATATTATGAAATTCATTATTTTAGTGAAACTTTTATCTCTCTGGTTGAAAATTACACTTTCTTGTTGAGATATCATTTTTTTATTAAAAAATTTATTTTGTAACTAAAAATTTAACTACTGCAATTGAAGGTTTCTAAGCTTAGTTGAAAACTCATCTCTTTGATTGAAAATATAAATTGAAAAAAAAAAATTTTTTTTCAATCAACTTTTTACATTTAAAAACTGTAACAATACAAGTTTTAGTTCAATTTTTTTTGTGTTCAAACTGCAACTATGAGGTTTGGAATTGATCATTTATAGTTGAAAATCCAACTGCTTCTTTGAAAATTCATTGTTGACATTTTTTTTATAAAAAATTCATCTAATCAAAGATTAATAATTTGAGTAAAAAATGCATCTCTTTGATTAAAAATTTTATTGTTTGGTGAAAAATTTGTTATCTTTGTAAAAAAATTAATATTTCAAATTTAAACTATCTATTTTTATAATCAAATTTTTTGCAGTAAATTAAACTAATTTTTTTAAAGCTTTTTTTTGTTGAAAATTAAAATTTTTGTTTCAAATTTACCTCTTTTCAATACAAATTTAATTATTTTGTTAGAAAATTCTTTTAAATAAAAAATTATTATTTTCAATGAAAATTGTGAAATTTTAATATTCAGTTGAGAATTGATCTTTTTTTGGTAAAAATTCAACTTTTTGTTTAAGAATTTATTGTGAAAAATTCATGTATTTGAATAAGAATTCAATTATTTGTCAAACTATTTATCTAATTTTTACAAAACTCAAACCATATTGTAAAAAGTTACTTTTTTTGGTAAAAATAAAAATTTTTATTATGATTAATCTTTTTTAATTCAAAATTAATGTCTTGGTAAAAAATTAAAAAATTTGTTAAAAATCATTTTTTAGGTTTGAGAATTATTATTTTACTTAAAAATTCATCCCTTTGGTAGAAAACTATACTACTTTGTGGAACATTGTTATTTTGGAATGAAAATACGAAAATATAATTTATTTGTGGAAAATTGATGATCTTGGTACAAAATTAATTTTTTTTAATTGAACCTGTAACGGTTCATTTTTAAGTTAGAAAATTTTACAAAAAAAGATTCTACACAAACAATTCTACAAAACTTAAACAATTTTGTAAAAAAGTAATTTTTTTTGTTTAAAATAAAAATTTTCACTCAGGATTCATCTCTTTTGAAGAAAACTCAATTTCCTTATAAAAATTAATAAATTAATTAACAAATAAATTTTTAGTTAAACATTGATCTTCCTTGTGAAAAATTCACTGTTGAAAATTCCTTTGCTTAGAAAAAAATTCTATTATTTGTATAAAAAATGAATCTGATTTTTAAAAAACTCAAATAATTTTGTGAAAAAGTAACTTTTTTCTGTTAAAATAAAAATTTTGATGTGCAATAAAATTATTTCCATTAAAAACTAATTTTTCTGTCAAAAAAAATTAAAAAATTTTTAAAAGTCATTTCTCACGTTCAAGAATTATTATTTTAATAAAAAATTTATCTCTTCTGTTAAAAATTAAACTAATTGGTTGAAAAAACATTGTTTTTCTATTTGAAATTTATTTTTTAACTAAAAACTCTACTAATCCAGTTAAAAATTAATAATTTTGGTTGAAAATCCATCTTTTTGATGAAAAATTTGATATTTTTGTGAAAAGTTTATTTTATTTGACAAATATAATTTTTCAAATTGAAATAGACGCTTTGATTTTTAGTTAAAAATTGGTCTTTTTTCTATGTATTTAGATGACATTTATTTATGATTGAATAATAATAAAAAATGATTATTAATAATTCATGTGTTTGGATAATAATTTAATTATTTGACTAAAAAATTATTTAATTTGTAAAAAACTAAGACAATTTTGTGAAAAATCAATTTTCTTTGTTGAAAATTACAATTTGTTTTTAAAATGCCCCTTTTCTGATGAAAAGTTAATTTCTTTGTGTGAAATTAAACAATTTTGTAAAAAGGCGTTTTTAGGATTTAAGATTCACTATATTAGTTGAAAATTCATTTTCGTGGCTGAAAATTAAACTATTTAATTGATAAATCATCGTTTTTTTGTTAAAAATTTATTTTGCTTCTGAAAATTTAACTATTCCTGTAGAAGATATTGAGTTTATTTTTTAAAATTGTTTTTTGTTGAAAATTCGTCTCTTTGATTCAAAATTTAATTATTTTAAGCAAAATTCATTTTTTTGTAAGAAGTTATTATTTTAAATTTTAATTGTAACAGTTCAATTTTTAGTTTAAAAATGAGTCTTTTTTGTTGAAAATTGATTTGTTTTTGTTGACAATTTAACTGCTTGTTGTGCTTTAATACAAAATTTATTTTGTAACTGAAAATGCAACTATTCCAGTTAAATATTTATAATTTTAGTTTAAAATTCAAATAGAAAAAAGGGGGAAAGGCAAAAAGGAAAAGGTGAAAGAAAAAAAGGGAAAAAGTGCAAAGGGAAAATTGGAAAGGGGGAGAGGAAAAGGGTAAAAAGGAAAGGGGGAAGGAGAAGATGGGAAAAAAAGAAGAAAAGAAAAACAAGATAAAAGGGGAAAATTAAAGGGGATAGGGGAGAAGTAAAAGGAGGAAAGGGAAAAAGGGAAAAGGTCAAAGGGGAAAATACAAAGAAGAAGGAAAAATTAAAAAAGGGAAAAGACGGAAAAGGGAAAAAGGACAAAGAAGGATTTGAAAAGGATCAAAGGGAAAGGTGAAAAAGGGAAGGGGGAAGGGTTAAAGGAAAAAGAAGAAAAGAAAATAGGGACAAGAGAAGGAATTGAATGGGTAAAGAGAAAAAGTAAAAAGAAGAAAATTGAAAAGCAGGAAGTAGAAACGGGAAAAGGGAAAAGGAAAAAGAAAAGGCGAAGAAGAAAGGCAAAAGAAAAAAATAAAAAAGGGTTAAAAGGGTAGAGTCAAAGGAGAATAGAGAAAAAGTATGAATGAGGAAAGTAACAAGGGGGAAATGGAAAAGGACAAAGAAAAAATGAAGAAGAGAAGAGAACATTGGAAAAGGGAAAAGATGAAAAGGGAAAAAATGGCAAAGGGGGAATTGAAAAGGGAGAAAGGGAAAGAGAAACAAGGTGAGGGCGAAAAGAGAAGGAGGGAGGAAAAAGGAGAAAAGAAAAAAGGGAAAGAGGAAAAGGGAAAGGATAAAGAGGAAAAAGGAAATTTTCTAAATATTTTTTCTGTTTATTTGGCTTGAAAAAATGAAAAGAAGAAGGAAATATTGGAAAGGAAAGAAGACGGAAAGGGAAAAAAAGGCGAAGGGGGAACTAAAATAGGGAAAGGAAAAGAAAAGAAGGGAAAAGTGAAGAGGAGAGGGGAAAGAAGAAAAGAAAAAGAGGGTAAAGTTAAAGGAGGATAGGGTAAATAAAAAAAAGGAAAAGGGGAAAAGTAAAAAGCGGGAAAGCAAATTTTTTCTTTTTCCTTCGCTTATTTGCTTTATAAAAATTATGTTAACCTATTTAAATCATCTATTGGAGATTGATGATTTTATTTTAAAAGCCATTTCTTTGAAATCCGGAGTAATTTTAGGTAATCCAGAGTAATTTTGTATATAGAAAATGAAGAAGAAAACTAAAAAAAAGCTAAAAATGTAATTTTTTTCTTCTCATATAGTGAGAATTTCGGGTTTTATCTTGAAACAATCAATGAAACAAGAACAAGTTGGAGACAAATTAAATCTTTCCTTTCAGAGGAGACGTGGAAGATTCTCTAGACGCCTTGAAAACGCGAGTAGCAACGAAGGAAATTGGATCCTCGAGCCGGAACGAAAATGGTATTAAACGGCTCCGTGAAATTGTCACCGAATTGGAAACACATCGCGAAATTTGCATCGCACGAATCCTCCATTTGCAAGAGAGCTTCAAGAATTCAATCTGCTATTGCATTTTCTTTAAAAATAACCCTTTTCCACTTACAACTTAATTAAAATACTGAATCATTAAATTGCAAATCGAGGCCTTCATTCCATACCGCTCCATATCAAGTTTAGGCGGTGTACAGTTCCACGTCACGTTTGGGCGGTGTACCATTCCACGTTCTGAATAGGCGGTGTACAGCTACACATCATTCACGGCGGTGTACAGTTCCACTTCACGTTTAGGCGGTGTACAGTTCTAAGTAAAGTTTGGACGTTGTACCGCTTTACATTATGTTTAGGCGGTGTACAGTGCTACTTCACTTTCAGGCAGTGTACAGTTCCACACCAAGTTTAGGCGTTTTACTGCATCACATCATTTTTAGGCGGTGTGCAGTTCAACTTCACGTTTAAGCGGTGTACTGTTCCACGTCACGTTTGAATGGTGTACTGCTCTACATGACGTTTAGGCAGTAAACTTTTCCACATCACGTTTAGGCGGTGTACAGTTCCATATCTCGCTCAAGCGGTGTACCGTTCTACATCAAGTTTAGGCGTTGTGCCGCTGCACGTCATGTTTAGTCAGTGTACAGTTCCACTTTACGTTTATGCAGTGTACAATTCCACATCAAGTTTAGGCATTGTACCGCTCTATATCATTTTTAGGCGATGTACAGTTTCACTTCACCTTCATGCGGTGTACAGTTCCACACCAAGCTCAGGCGTTGTACCGCTCCATATAATTTTTAGGCGGTGTACAGTTCCACTCCACGTTTGAGGGGTGTACTGTTCCACAATATGCTTGAGCGGTGTACTGCTCTACATGACGTTGAGGCAGTATACTTTTTCACATCACGTTTAGGCGGTGTACAGTTCGACGTCTCGCTCATGCGGTATACCGTCCCACATCAAGTTTAGGTGTTGTATCGCTCCACGTCATGTTTAGGCGGTATACAAATCCACTTTACGTTTAGGCGGTGTACTGCTCCACGTCTCGGTCAGGTGGCGTACAGTTGCGCGTTACGTTTGAGCAGTGTACTGCTCTAAATCTCGTTTTGGCGGTGTAGCAAAAAATATGAATTTTTAATTAAATAATTCAATTTCTAACCAAAAATGTTATATTTTTTAAGAAAACATAGAATATTTAAATACTTATTTAAAAAAATTAATTTTTAATCAGATTGAAAATGAATTTTGCAACAAAAAAATTAATTTTCGAGCACAGGCACTAATTTTTTTTTACAAAAAAATGAGTTTTAATAATAAACATGAATTTCCAACCAAAAAATTGTGTTTTCAATCAAGAAGAATATTTTTCTCCCAAAAAAAAGAATTTTTAGCAATATATTTGAACTTTCGAAGAAAATAATTTAATTTTAAATGAAAAATAAACTTTCGACAACTGTTAGATTTTCTACAAGGCAGATCACTTTTCAACCTAAGAGATGAAATCTTAACAAAAAAGATTAATTCACAGTAACAAATAAAAAAGTTGAATTTTCAGATTAAGAAAATCAATTCTTAACAAACAAAAAATTATTTTTGACTAATAAACTATTTTTCTAGGCAAAACCATTATTTTTTTACTAAAAAAGAGAAATTTTTACAAAATACATAAACTTTCAACTAAATTTTCAACTAAAAAAAAATATAATTAAAAAGGAATAGTCAAATTTTGAGGTGAAAAAAGGAATATTTATCAAACTAGCACAAATTTTTAATGAGAGAGTTACATTTTTCGCTACAATATTTTAATTTTCAATTGAAAAGATAAATTAAAAAAAAGAGTAATTTTTTCCAAAATTGCGAATTTTAAAAGAATAAATAAAGTTATAACAAAAAAAATTTGAACAAAATATTAAATTATTAACAAAAAAGACAAATTTTCAACGAAATAGATAAATTTTTCACAAAAATATTAAAGTTTTCTACAAGAAATGAAAATCTTACTACAATATGTGAGTTTTTAACTTAAAAAATAAATATTCAATTTAAAAACTTAAAAGTTAAAATTTTATTTCAAGAATTATTATTAAGCCAAAAAACGATTTTTCAACATAATAGTTTTTTACTAAAAGTACAAATATTAACAAATTATATAAATTCACAACAAATTTTTAAGCAAAAGCAATCATTTTCTACCAAAAATTAGAATTTGTAATAAAATACTTAGATTTATTGACCAAATAGTTGAATATTTAACTAAGAAACATAAATTTACAATTAAAAATAGAATCGTTAATGCTTTAATGAAAAAAATAATATCAAAAAAAGTCAGCAATATATTTCAATTTTTCATACAAATAGTTTAATATTTAACTAAGAATATAAATTTTCAAGGAAAAAGATTTATTTTCTATTAACAAGAAACAGTTTAGTAGAAAATAAAACTGGTTAAAAATAATCTTTTTTGGTAAAAATTTATTTTTCTTCTGTCGAAAATTCAACTCTTTTTTTCAAAATTTGTCCTTAAATACAATTTGGCATAAAAGTCTTGTACTATTTCGACGCCTCTATATTATACCGCTCCACATCCCGCTTAGGCGGTGTACAGCTCCACATAGCGTTTAGGCGGCGTACCGTTATACATCAAGTTAAGGCGGTGTCCAGCTCCACATCACGTTTGGGCGGTGTACAGCTTTACATAGCGTTTAGTCGGTGTACCTTTCCACATTAAGTTTAGACGGTGTACAGATTCACCTCACGTTCAGGCGGTGTACAGTTGTTTATCGAGTTTGATTGATATACAGCTATAAGTCCTGTTGGATTTTCGACCAAAAAATATGAATTCACCAAAATAGTTGGATTATTAACAAAATAATTGAAGTTTTAAAAAAATGGTTAAATATTTTATCGAATAGCTGAATTTTTAACCTAAGAAGATGAATTTTTAGACAAGAAGATTAATTTTCTACAACACAATATAAATTTTTTACCAAATAGTTGAATTTTCAACTAAGAATAATAAATTTCTAAAGAAAATCGAATAGTTAGATTTTTAATTGAAAAATTAATTTTCAAAAAAAAAGAATTTTTAACAAAAAATAAATTAATTTTAGCCGAAAAGATAAACTTTTAAGCAAATGTGCTAATTTTTTATCAAGGAAAAAAAAATTGGTAACGAATCTTTAACTAGAATAGTTAGATTTTCAGTTAAATAATAAATTCTGAATTTTTTACTAAATTGTTGAATTTTCAATTTAAATGATAAATCTTTAACTGAAATAGTTACATTATCAGTTGAATAATAAATTTTGAATTAAAAAACTAAATTGTTACATATTTAACTAAATAAGCAGAGAGTTAATTTTTTTTTGTAAAGAAAAACGAATTTTCAAAAAAAAGTTACATTTTTGACCAAATTATTTCAATTTTAAACCAAAAAAATGAATTTTTAAGAAAAAAATTATTCTTAACCAAAAAACACAGATTAAAAAAATGGAATGAATTTTCAACCAAAAAGGTAATTTTTTAAAAAAAGACATTAATTTTCTATCAAATAGTTAAATTTTCAAATCATTAAGAAAAATTATTTGTCGAAAAATTGAATAGCCACATTTTCAGATAAGAGAATTAATTTTTAACAGAAAGAGGATGTAAATAGTTGAATTTTCAAATAAATAATATCTTTGAAGCTAAATAATTTAATTTTCTACCAAATAGCTAAATTCTCAAGCCAAAAAGACAAATTTTCTACGAAACAGTTAAATTTTCAACCTGAAAATATTTTCAACTTAAAATATTAATTTTTAACCAAAAATGAATAGTTACTTTTTCAAGACAGAAAATAAATTCTCAAAGAAATGAATTTTTTGCAAAATAGTTTAATTTTCAACCAAAAAGTTAAGTTCTCAATCAAAAATATTGATGCTTTACAAAAAAGGTGAATTAATTAATTGAATTATTTTGTTGAAAATTTTTTTTTTTTTTGGGTTGAAGGTAAATATAATTTTTCAATTTATGTCGAAAATTTATGCTATTCAGTTGAAAACTCAACCTTTTTGTTTGAAAATTCACGTAATTGCTAGGAACTTATTTTTTTGTAGAAAATTTATTTTTTTTTTGGAGAAAATTAATGTTTTTGCCCGAAAATTGATCTTTTTAGTTGAAAATTCATGAATTTTGTTAGAATTCGTGTTGTCGCTAAAAATTATGTTTTTTTTTTTAAAATACATCTTTTGCTTAAATATTGAAATATTTTTGTGAAGAATTTACCCATTGTTATGAAAACTCATTTTATTGTATATGGTGCCGTTTTTCCAAAAAATTAATTTGTTTAATTTCAATGTTATTTTTCACAATATTAAAAAATACGCATACTGCCAGGAAATAATTGTTAAAAAATTTTGAGATCCTTTTTTGATTGAAAAACTTTCTTCTATTAATTTTTTTCTTACCTTGTGTCGCTTTTTCACAATTTTGGAAAAAAAATTAATATTATTATTATCCACGATTGAAACAAAAACTACGCATCCTATCAAAAGGTAAATCATTAAAAATGTGTAGATCTTTTCTGGGTGCATAATTTTTGTCGATCCATTTTTTTCGTAGCTCGTGTTGTGTCTCTAAAAATTTAATTTTTTTTTACAATTTTATTTTTTACGATAAAACTAAAAATTACACGTTTCTATGAAAAATAATCATTAATAAATTTACAGGTCTTTTTTGGGTTAACTACTTTTGGATTTTAATTTTTTTTGCACGTTGCGCCGTTTTCCAGAAAATTAAACTTTTTATTTTTAAAGATTATTTTCCACGATTAAAGCAAAAACTGCTTATCCGGTCAAAAAACAAATAAGAACAAATTTGTAGCTCTTTCTTAGGTGAAAAACTCACGCTTATTTATTTTTCCTTGGCTTGTGTCGTTTGTCCAAGAATTGAATTTTTTTATTTTTAATGTTGACTTTTTTAAATAAAACAAGAACTACGAGTCACATCAAAAAGTATAGAATAACAAATATGCATAACTTTTTAAAATGCACAATTTTTGTTCAGACATAAATTTTTGTATCTTACATATTTTGAACGCAGAATAAAACTTTTTATTTTTTATTATATTTTGTGGGACCATAATTGAGATATTCCATTTTTCAACAAAATTAAAGAAGTTTTTAGGATGATCTTGCAGGGCTTTGAATTGGTTTGTATATGGTGTCGTTGTTCCAAAAAATTAATTTGTTTAATTTCAATGTTATTTTTCACAATATTAAAAAATACGCATACTGCCAGGAAATAATTGTTAAAAAATTTTGAGATCCTTTTTTGATTGAAAAACTTTCTTCTATTAATTTTTTTCTTACCTTGTGTCTTACCTTGTGTTATTTTTTACGATAAAACTAAAAATTACACGTTTCTATAAAAAATAATCATTAATAAACACGTTTTTCATTTTGTGAATTTTTTTATATCGTGCGTTGTTTGGCTTAAAATTCTGATTTTCATTTGTTTTTTTGAATTTTAAAAAAGCTATAACTCTGATTCTTTCATTATAATCAGAAAAAGTAATTAAATGAAATATTAAACTTTCTTAGTACTACTAACAGCTGTGCACAGAATTTCTTAATTAAAAAAAAAATGTTCTTAACAATGTTTAAAATGCTCTGACTTTTCGAATTTTCATTCAAAATCGCTGGTCAATTCTTTTGAAAGTTATCTTGCTACATACTAAAAATCTACACACACACACACATTCAGACTGGCATGCAGACAGACACATTCGCAAAACATGTTTTTTGGGTTTGAGAGGTATCAGACGCGGACATTCACCAAACACGAGGTGGGCGGGTCAATATTTACACAAATTCAAAGCCTTCTCTGATAAAATTCTAAAAATGAATTTCATCTTTATCATTGATAAAATAATTTTTTCATACTCTGAAAAGAATACAGATCTTTCAATATCCTTTGCACATTCAAATTGAAAAATTAATTTTATTTTCAACTCAAATTTAATTTTTCATATTTTTTTCTTATGAATAATACTAAGCGCTTCTGCAACTCTTTTTCATATTTAAACTCAAAAATTAATTTTATCTTTACCTTTCATAAAACATTTATGAAAATATGAAAAATGTTCCAAGATTTAGTTAAGAATTCGTGTGATGTGTTAAAAATTTTAGTACAGTTAAACCTGAATAATTGGCGCCTGGCTAGTTACCTTTCGAGAACTGACG
>JAUELO010000006.1:1642330-1708460 GCA_032357855.1 Amphibolips quercusostensackenii | reverse complement strand
GACTGCCTCGAGCTTCAGAGGCGGGGACTGACAGGACTCTTAACTGCCAGCTCTCTACATTTAGCGCATGCGCATTCAGATCTGCTGCCTCTTTTTTTCTCTCCACTCTTTCTTCTCCGCAGGCACTCACTCGCGCGCTTCTCGTGGGAGAAAACTAGGTAGCAGATCTCAGCGCGCATGCGCGAACCGTTAAAAGTACTCCCTCTAAATGTCTCAGTCTGACAATAAGAGGAGCTTCAAAAATGCGCACTGAGTGCTACTTAGGAGTCTTTCGTTATATTAAGGTCAATGATCATATTGAGATAAATACGTTAGATAATTTTGCTGCAAAAAGATTCTTTTCAAAACAAATGAAAGTCCTATTTTCCGTAAAGTTGAAAGAAAATGCCATTTGTCAAATTTCATTCTTCTGACACAAAATGAAGTTTCTTTAAGTGCCACTTTACACACATTTTGGATTCTCCCGGAATGAATTAAGATTAAATTCTTACTCATTGCCGAAAAAATCTAATAATGGTTGAAAGAAAATAGCAATTAAAATTCAAAAAACAAAAAAGTGCGCAAATTCTGATTTGTATGCAGCTAAAGTATAGCCTATAAGAGTATAGTCTAAAGTCATTGATGTATCATATTATTATATTTACCAATAAAATTGAAGATAACCGCCAAAGATATGGCCAGTGTATAAAAACTCATCTTTTTTATTGAAATGACAGAGGTATAATTTTTTATTATTCAAGAATTTTATAACGACTGTAACTAAAGAATATTATAGCAGCTTCTTGGTTTATATACGAAATATATTCTATAATCGTTATCTGAATGATTGCAGTCGTAGCGCTTATTCCTTTTAAAATCTAAGGTGAACGTATTACTGTTGCAAAGGCAGATTTCAAAAGTGTAGAGTATCTAACTTTACTAAACTTGCGTACCTGTAAATTAAAACTGTGATGACAACCAAAGTTTGTCAAATTTAAATCAAAATTTTTTTTTGCACAAAATGGTCTGAAATTCTCAAGGAAAAATTATTTTTATAATTCACATATTACCAGTGATAAAGTGTGTAAATCTCTTTATATTTCAAAAATATCACGCCACCTCTGCAGTCGCTGTTTTTTGGAATTGTCAGTGTTTTGAGATAAGATTGTACAACATGGTCTGATTCAAAATTTTCTTATTAATATAGATCACATAATTCTTCTCGAATCAAATTCTTTTGTATCGTAGCATCAATTTTGAGTTACGTTAATTAGAAAATTTATAATTTAATTTATTTTTTATATTATAAATGACTAAATTTCTAATTATTGAGGAAAAAAAATTAGTTCATGCAAATATTTAAACTCCTACGCCAAAAGAAGAATCTTCTGTAAAACTGTTAAATTTGCGTCTCGAAAATATGAATTTTCTATACACTAGTTAAACTTTATCAAACTTTTAACAAAAATTTTAATTTATAATCGAAATGACGAATTTTAAACTAAACAGTTATATTTTCGACAACAAAAAATATTTTAACAATATAGTTAAATTTTTTACCAAAACATTTTAAAGTTTACCCACATGATTAATTTTCAAGCAAAGAGATTAAATTTTTAAAGAAAACGTGAATTTCATAAAAATACATAAATTTTTAGAAAAAAACCCCGTAAAAATAGTTATTATTAACAAAAAACAAATTGTTAGCAAAACAGTCAAATTTTCAACCAAAGAGATGAATATTTCACGTAAATGGTGAATCTTCAAACAAAGTGAATAAATTTTAAACAAAACTGTTGAATTGTCAGAACTGAAAATATAATTTTTTATCAAAAAAGTTTGTTTTCTACCAAACAAATTATGCAATAAATAAACAGATACATAACTTAATATTCAGATTTTCTGCAATGGTGTGTAAATACTTAACAAGGAATATAGATTTTAATTAAAAAAGTTAAATTTTAACCAAATTCATAGATTTTTGAATAGACACATTCATTTCGTACAAAAAAAGGATTTTTTTATGAACCTATATAATAAATCTTCAACCAGAAAGACAAGGTTTTGACATAATTGTTTAAGTTTCAACCAAATAGTTAAGTTTTTAACACAAACAGATTAAAATTTTTAATCAAAAACATTTAGCTTTATTCAAAAAGATGAAATTTTAACAAAATCATAGATTTTTAAATTACTAAAGAGTTTTCTGACAAGGAAGAAAAAAAGTTTTAACCAACTTGTTGAATTTTTAAGCTAGAATATGAATGTTCAGAAAAAAATTAATTTATGAGCAAATAGACGAATATCAAACATAAAATAGGAATCTTTGCATAAAAAATAATTTTCTACCAAACAAGATTAATTTTCGACCAAAGAGATGAATTTTCAACATGAGCGATAAATCCTTTCTTAGAAAATTATTTTTCCATGAAAAAGTTTAGCTAAGAACTATATTATGTAATTTTCAACCAAAAACTATTTGAATTTAAAATAAAGGATAATAGAAATCATTAAAAAAAGTCAAATTTACTATCCAATATTTTACTTTTCAACCAAAAGAGATTGTTCAGTTATGAAAGAAAAAAAAGCAAATAAAATATCTTGAATTCACATTTATCATTACATTTTTAATAATCAAAAGGTACTGCTTTTATGTGAAAAATGACGTCTGCAGATTCTATTAAATGTCGACGCTTTGTGGCCCCATGAGTCAGAAAAAATGGTTTTTACGTCGGTGTCTGACTGTTGCTGTCGTTGTCGTCGTTGTCGTCGTTGTCGTTGTCGTCGTTTTCGTATGTGAACACGATAACTTTCGACAGAATCATCGTATTGAATTGCGCCTTAGCACACTTATTAAGGGCGTATAAAAAAAGACTAGTTTTTAGGCAGATATCTTGTATCAAAACTTAAAAAGTGTGAGCATTTTCAAAAATTTTTAGGCTATTTTTTCAAAGATTTAAAAATTCAGTATACGGGTATTTATAGTACGTGAAAGGACGACTAATTTATTCTGATGACTCTTTTTGATCAAATGAAAATTACCCGAGTTCTAGCGTTTACAAAATTTGAAAAAATAACCTACTAAAATAAAAATTTTGATCCAAACAACGCAGAATGTGAAAAAAAATTCGTTAAAAGAAAAAATTTTTTCCTGAAAATTCCTACCAGATTATCATAACACCTTTTTGAATTTTGTTGAAAAATTGAGAATTGAAATTTTTACATTCTTATGAATAAGAAGGGATTGGTCTTATGTGAAAAATGACTTTTGCAGATTTAATTGAATGTTGATGCTTCAAGGCCTTTTGAAAAAAAAAATGTCTTTACATCAGTTTCTGTCTGTCTATCGTTGTCGTCTTTGTTGTTGTCCTCATTGTCGTTGTCTTCTGTGAACACGATAACTGTCGACAGAATTGTCGTATTGAATTGCGCTTTGGGTTACTTATTTAGGGTGCAAAAAGAAAGGACAAGTAACTTAGCCAGACATTTTAGGAAAAAACTTAAAAAGTTAGAGCATTTTTAAAATTTTTACATAACCTTTTTTTAAGATTCAAAAATTTAATGTAAGGCTTTTACTAGTACGTCAGTTTCTATCTGTCTGACAATTTTAAGCAAAACAACGCACGGTGTGCAAAAAATCGAAAGAAGTAAAAAGTTTTTCTTGAAAAGTCCTACTAGATTATCATAACAGCTTTTTAAATTTTGTTGAAAAATCGAGAATTAAAATTTTACATTCTCATCAATGAGAAGGGATTGGTTTAATGTAAAAAATGACTTTTGCGGATTTAATTTAATGTTGACGCTTTGAGGCCCCCTGAATCAGAAAAAATGTCTTACGTCAGTTTCTGTCTGTCTGCCGTTGTCGTCTTTGTTTTTGTCGTCATTGTCGTTGTCGTCTGTGAACACGATAACTTTTGACAGTATTGTCGTATTGAATTGCGCTCTAGCTCACTTATCAAGGGTGCAAAAAGAAACGACGAGTTCCTTAGCCAGCTATTCCAGGTGAAAACTTAAAAAGTTAGAGCATTTTAATAATTTTCATTTAACCTTTTTTCAAAGATTCAAAAATTCAATGCACGGCCTTTCATAATACGTGAAAAGAAAACCAATTAATTTAAATGCCTTTTTTAATCAAATTAAAATTACTAGAGTTATAGCGTTCACAAAATCCCAAAAAAAACTTAAATAAAAATGTTATGCCAAAGAACGCACGGTGTGACAAAACTCGAATAAATAAAATAGTTCCTCTTCAAAATCCCCACCAGATTATCATAACAGCTTTTTGAGTTTTGTTGAAAAATCGAAAATTGACATTTTTATATTCTCATCAATAAAAAGATATTAGTTTTATATAAAAAATTACTTTTGCAAATTTTATTGAATGTCGACGCTTTAAGGCCCCATGAGTCAGAAAAAATGGTTTTTACGTCGGTGTCTGTCTGTTGTCGTCGTGGTCGTCGTCGTCCTCGTTGTCGTCTGTGGACACGATAACTATCGACAGAATTATCGTATTGAATTGCTCTTTGGCACACGTATTAAGGGTGTACAAAAAAGGAACAGTTTGTTAGCCACCCATTTTCGATCAAAACTCAAAAAGTTAGAGCATGTTTAAAAATTTTTAGACCTCTTTTTTTCGAGATTCAAAAATTTTATGTTTGAATTTTTATAGCAAGTAAAAAGGCAACAAATTTATTTCTTTGGTTTTTTTTTTATTCAAATGTAAATTACCAGAGCTATAGCGCTTACAAAATTAAAAAAAAAAAAAAACTAGAATAAAAATTCTAAGCCAAACAACGCACAGTGTAAAAAATTTTGGAAGGAGAAAAAAGTTTTTTTTTTATTACTACTACATTGTCATTAGGGCTTTTCAAATTTTGTTGAAAAATCGAAAATTAAAATTTTTAGATTCTCATCAATGGAGAAGGTTTTGGTTTTATGTGAAAAATGACTTTTGCGGATTTCATCATATGTCGACGTTTTGAGGCCCCCTGAGTCAGAAAAAATGGTTTTTATATCGGTGTCTGTCTGTCGTTGTCGTCGTTGTCGTTGTCGTTGTCTTTGTCGTTGTCGTTTTCGTTGTCGTTATCATTGTCGTTGTCGTTGTAGTTGTCGTTGTCGTTGTTGTTTTCGTTGTTGTCTGTGAACAAGATAACTGTCGACAGAATCATCGTATTGAATTGCGCTTTAGCAAAACTATTAAGGGTCTAAAAAGGAAGAAAAAGTTTTTTAGCCAGCCATTTCAAATTAAAAGTCAAAAAATTAGAGAATTTAAAAAAAATTTTAGACTACTATTTTTTTATGATTCAAAAATTTAATGTACGGCTTTTTATAGTACGTAAAATGTTGGCTAATTCAGTATTTGACTATTTTTAATTAAATGAAAATTACTAGAGTTATATCGTTTACAAGATTTAAAAAAACAAACTAAAATAAAAATTTAAGCCAAACAACGCACGGTGTAAAAAAACTCAAAAGAAGAAAAGTCTCTTTTTAAAATCCCTACCAGGTTATTATAACAGCTTTTTAAATTTTGTTAAAAAGTCAAGAATTAAAATTTTTACATTCTGATTAATGAGAAGCTATTGGTTTTATAGTAAAAATGACTTTTGCGGATTCTACTAAATGTCGACGCTTTAAAAACCCCTGATTTAGAAAAAATGGTTTTTACGTCGGTGTCTGTCTGTCTGTTGTTGTCGTTGTAGTCGTTGTCGTAGTCGTCGTTGCTGCTTTCGTCTGTGAACACGATAAATGTCGACAGAATCAGCGTATTGAATTGCGCTTCAAGATATTTATTAAGAATGTAAAAAGACAGAACGAGCTCGTTAGCTGGCCATTCTGGTTAAAAACTCAAAATGCTACAGCATTTTTAAGAATTTGTAGACCACTTTTTTGCAAGATTCGGCAAGCTAATGTACGGCTTTTATAGTAGGTGAAAATATGACCAGCTAATTTTTATAACTTTTTATAATCAAATAAAAATCACCAGAGTTATAACGCTAACAAAATTTGAAAAAAAAACTAAAATTTAAATTTTAAGCCAAACAACGTACAGTGTGAAAAACTTGAAAAAAGAAAAAGGTTTCTCTTTAAAATCCCTGCCAGATTATCATAACAGCTTTCTAAATCTTTTTGAAAATTCGAAAATGGAAATTTCTACATTTGCATCAATAAAAAGGTATTAGTTCAAGGTGCAAAATAACTTTCGTGGATTCCATTAAATGTCGACGTTTAGAGACCTCCAGTGTCAGAAAAATTGTTTTTACATTCGTGTCTATCTGTCTGTTGTTGTTGTCGTCGTTATCGTTGTCGTCGTTGTCGTTGTCGTCTGTGAACACGATTACTGTCGACAAAATTATCTTATTAAATTGCGGTTTAGCACACTTCTAGAGGATTTAAAAAGAAAGAACAAGTTTGCTAGATAGCTATTTTGAATGAAAACTCAAACAGTTAAAGCATTTTCAAAAATTATTAGACCACGTTCTTATGATTCTAAAATTTAATGTACAAGTTTTTATACAGCGTAAAAAAATGCCAAATTTGTTTTGATGACTTTTTTGATAAAATAAAAATTACTAGAGTTATAGCGTTCGCAAAATTCAAAAAACATACTAAAATAAAAATTTTAAGCCAAACAACGCACAATGTGGAATAACTCAATTAAAATAAAAAGTTTTTCTTCAAAATCCCTACCAAGGTTTTATTAATAGCTTTTTGAATTTTGTTACAGAAATCAAAAATTAAATTTTTTAATACCACAAAGAAAATTAAAAATCAAAAATTGTACTTCGCGGTTAAACTATGCGAGATACAAAGAAAGAAGCTTAAAAAAAGCTATAAATTTTTTGTAATTTATTTTCTAATAGAATGCGCAGTTTTTTGTTTTATTTGTGAAAAACTTTATTGAGAAAAAAAATTTGGGCAAATGACACATACTACAAAAAAAAATAATAATACCAAAGTTGTTTAACTAAAAAGGAGCCATACATTTTTCATTAATTATTTGTTCCAGGATGCGTTTTTTTTTGTTTTATTCATAAAAAACATCAAAAAAGAAAAAAAAATTTCGACAAACAACACAAGCTACGAAAAAGAAGTAATAAGAAAAAAGTTTTCTGTGCAAACAAGAGCTACAAATTTGTTATAAATTATTTTTTAATAAAACGTTTAGTTTTAGTTTTAATAATAAAAACAAAGTAAAATAAAAAAATTTCATTTTTGGACAAACAGGACAAGCTATGAAAAAAAAAATTAATAGACGAAAGCTACTCATTTAAGAAAGAGCTACAAATTTGTCATGGATGATTAATTCATAGAAAGTGCAGTTTTTGTTTCAATCGCAAAAATAATACTAAGAATAAAAAATTAAAGTTTTTCAAAAAACGACACAGGAACGAAAAAAATAATTGACAAAAGTTTTTCACACAAAATGATGTTCAACTTTTGTTTCAATAATTTTGAGACAGGATCAACAGATTGTCTTTCATTTATAAAGATGAGATCAAAAATAAATAAATTAAGGGGGAAGTCCACCTTCGCGCCCGAAAATCCATGCCTATTTTTGGGAATTAATTATGAAGGAACCATTGAAAATAATTTTGCAAATTTTTTTTTGTTCTATTCGTACATGCTTGTCGTTTATAAATGTATTATATTAAAAAGAAATTATGTCTCCCGCGACCGTGGTTGCCCCTTGACCTTGGAGGTGAAAAATTGGCAGGGGCGTGCGCCTAGTAAGACTTTGGCCATTGAAATCATCTGAAATCAAAAAAGTAAAATTTTTTCTTGAAGTATGTTACGCTGGCTAGGTTTGGTATTGGGGGATTTTTTTAAAAAAATGTTTGCTTGAAATTATGCAATAAAAAAAAAAAGTTCGAATGTGAACCTAATTTTTGGACCTGTCGGAGGCTCTAAAAATGGAAAAAAACAATATTTCAAAATTCTGGTCTGGGAAAACCTAGGCCGATGTTCACTGAATTATGAGAAAAAAAATAAACCTCATTCGATAGATTTTACTGGTAGAAGTCTTACCTATAAATTTGAAAAAGTCAATTTTCGGGAAATCGCGTTTAAAGGTAAATGACAGGATAAATCGGGTTTTTCATAACTTACGGTTTAATCGGCTATCTCAGGCCCGCAGATCTTTATACACGAACACTAAAAACCGAAAAACCTTCCGAGAAAGAATGAATACCTGGAAAAAGAATGGAGGGAGCGCGCCCAGCGCGCGATGAGAATGTGACCGAGCAGCAGGCAGATTTTTTGAAAAATATTTCTACGTTCTATATAACTTTTACACGTTACACATAAATAGTCAAATTTATGTTTTTCTTAAAAAAAATTTTAAGTTCCGGCCGGGTGTCCAGCCGTCCATCGTACTTTTTCTGAGGAGGGAAAATGTGGGGAGGGCAAGAAGGAAGAGTGAGGAGAAATTCGGAGAGGTGATGTAGGAAAAGTGAGGGAAAATTCAGGGTTGACAAAGTAGGAAAGATTGAGAGAAGAATAGTTACGAAAGTAAGAGGCAATAAAGAAAACAAAAGTAAGCGAAGTGAAAGGAAACGCAAGGTGAAAAATTATAAGAAATAAGGGAAATAAAAGAGGGGTTGTAAAAAGCAATCAAAGAAAGAGGCAAATAAGAAAACTAGGGGAAATGAGGGGTGGGGTTGCAGTAGAGATGAGAGTAAAGAAAATGAGAAAAATTCATAAACTGAAAGTAGGAGAAATTAGAGTAAATAAGAGGAAGGAAAACCAGATTAGTAAAAGCGATGTAAAATAAGGGAAGGTTAAGTTGGTGGAATTTAGGAAGGTATATGATAATCAATGAGAAAAAAGAAAGGTTAAAAATGCAAGTGGAATTGATTAAAGTAAAAGTGAGGTGAGTAAGAGAAAACAATGGTAGAAGATATAAAGAAGGGTTGTCAAGAAAAGGTAAGAATATAGAAAGTTTGGTAAGAGAAGGGAATACGGGGAGTGAAAGTATCGAAAATAAGAGTAAATGAGTAGTTTGAATGTATAGGAAGTAACTAGGAATAAGGAAAACCGAATAAGGGAAAATAAGGGCAAATAAGAAGAATGGAAGCAAGGGAACTATGAGAAAATGCGGCGTAGATAAGCAAGAAGCAATGAGAACAAAGAGAAGTAAATGGCAATGCGTGAAGAAAAAGTAAGGGGAAAGAAGCTGACAGCAAGTAGGGGAAGTGAGGGGAAATGAGAGAGGGAAAAGTGAGGTAAACTAAGATGAAAACAAGGGGTGGGTATGTAAGTGAGATGAAAGCAGGAAAAGTAAGAGAAATTAGAGGACTAGAAGTAGAAGAAATGAGATGAATTACAGAAAGGAAAAATAAGAAGAGTGGGAGCAAGATAAAATAAGTGTAGGTAAAGTGGGGGAAATGGAGATCGCTAGGTGATTGGAGACGAGAGAAAAGGAAGTATAGGATGTGAAGGAAAGTAAGGAGAGTGGAAGTAGGAGACGTGAGAGAAAATGTAGATAGTTGAAGAGAGGGAAAAGAAAGGGAGGTAAACTAGGAAAAATGGAGCCGCGTATGTGATAGAAAATAAGGTACGAGAAAGTATATGCAGTGAGGAGAATGAAGAGTAGCGGAAGTATAGCTAGTGAGAAATACAAGTGGAAATACGTAGGCTGACATGTAGCAAGTAATGCAGAGGATATGAGGATATAAACAATCGGGAAAATTAAAGGACTGAAAGTACGAGAAATAAGAGGAAATGATGAAAAGGGAAATGAGAGAAGTGAAAGTGAGGTAAAATTAGGGGAGGTAGAGTACGGGAAATAGAGGAAAGAAGACGATAAAAAATGAGAGAAAAGGAAGTATGAGATGTGAAAGGAATTGAGGTAAGTCAAAGTCAAAGAATTAAGAAAAAAAGATGTTTGTAAAGTAGGGGAAATAAAACGGTCAGTGGAGGAAAAATAAGAAGAGAGAAGCTAGGAAAAAATAAAAGGTTAGAAATTAGGGAGCAATAACAAAAATGGGAGGAGGCGACAATGCAAGAAGGGAATGTAAGAGGATAGCAGTTAGTGGGGAAGGTAAGTAAAAATAAGTAAGAGAAAATTGAAAGGGCAATTTTAGAAAGAAAAATAAGAACAGTGGAAGCAATGTGAAATAACAAGTTGCCACGTAGCAAAATAGAGAAGGGTAGACTATTGGGAATGTCAGAAAAGAAATTGTAGAAAGTGAGGAGAAATACGGCAAGGAAAGGAAGAAAGTTAAAAAAAAATAAGCAACCGAAAGCAAATAAAGTGATTGGACTTGATAATAGCAGAAGTAGAGGTTTCAAGGTGAAATAAGGAGATAGTAAGTAGTCAAAAATAGCATAAATAAGAGAAGAAGCAGTTAAAATTAGAGGTATTAGGCAAAGTGTGAGGAAAAATAAGGATGAATTAGAGGAATTGAAAGCAGGGAATTAAGGGAAATAAGGGATGCGTAGCAGAAGTAAGAGGAAATAAGAAAAAAAAAAGTAGAGAAATTAAAGATTAATGAAGAATTATGAACGAAGGATAAGTAGAGAAAGTAATTGAAAATTAGATAGGGAAAGCAAAGGAAGTGAAGTAAAGTAAGGAAAGTAGAGAAAATAATTGTATGTGAAAGTATCTAGTGAGGGAAGTAGAGGAAGGACTAGCAAATAAGTGTGAGTGAGCTGGACATAAAAGCGATTACTAGAGGAGAAATCAGAAAGGAGAGTAGTGTTAGTTAAGAAAGTGAGAATGAAAAGATGAAGAGAAAGAAGAAGTTAGACAAGGGTAGCAAAGATGTCTTGATGTAGCAAAAGGTGGAGTGTTAGGCGGGGAAGTGGGAGATGAGAAGGAAAAATAGGAGGAGTAAGAAAGAATAACTGTGGAAGCAATAAGTTGAAAAAGGAAAAAGTATCGAAGGCTAAAGTGAGCGAGACATATTAGGGGTGCAAAAAGTGAAAAAGATATAGTAGGGAGAACAGTGTACTCGAATAATATTTCAGCCGCTGAATTAAAGTAACTGCGGGAAAGCATCATTAACTAGAGCACAGCATTTTTCAACTTCAGCAATTATTTTCTGGAAGTGGAAAGTTTTTCATTAACACATGATGCCTGAGCGCGGAGCCGTTCAATGATATTTCACAAAGTCTGAACAAATTAGATTTTAAACTTTTCTCCGAAAGCGACACATCGTACTGCTCGTTACGAGCAGAATGTGCTTGCTTGACTAACTTTTGCAGTTCATTGTAATAAATTGCGTGTTCACTCTTTATTATATTAAACTTTTACTGAAATTCATGCACCACTAACTTTATAGAATTTCGTATTATAAATTTGAAAAAGAAGTGCTACAAGATTTTTGGAAACAAAACCCTGATTTCCTGATAGGCACTCTCAGCTTAAAGCTATAATTAGCCCTCCGGTACACATTCGTAATTTTAAGTCAACAGATTCAAACTTTTTCTAAATTTATTTTATAATAGGATTCTCAAATGAATTCGGATTACAAACAGCATTATGTATTACATAAAAATTTTTTCAAATTACTTATATTGTAGATGATTTCGGTTCACATGTTGTTTACATGTAATGCTCGGTAATTTCTCAAGATTGGGTAATGTCCTATGGGAGTATCCGCGGTTTCACGTTCATTTAATTCAAAAACTAAGCCACTGTAAATGTTAATTTTTGCCCGTCTCATAATCACATTAGCATCTTTTGTATACACTCCACGAAGATTTGTATAATTATGGTCAAATATCGCCATGACGTTACCACTGGATGTTGATAAAACAATTTGCTCTGTGGTTGGCATGGGCCCAGGGGTTTTACCTTTCGCTCTTAAGAAAATTAATTTGTCAGCAGGAAAAATGTATCTGCGAATTTCGAATATTCTTTGTGGATTCGTGTTGGGAATAAGTCGAACGGAGCTAAGTTCTTCAGGGTCAAATCCAAGTACGAGCCAAGAACGATGCCGTCCAGGAGGAGACCTGGTCCTATGACGAAGTGGAGGCTCGGCAGCAGAAAGAAACCTTTCAGAAGAAGGATTTCTTTCAGGAGAATTAGAAGTGCCGGAACGAGGAATACAAGAAATCGGGTCGCCATTGGGTAAACATTCAAACTGTGAACTCAATTCTGCAACAAGCAACAGAGTATTCATTTTTAATTCAAATACACCATCATGTAGGTACTGACTGTGAAAGATTCTCAAATGTAAATTTAGAAATGACTGAGAGCGCGCGAGGTGGAGACTGCACAACGAACGGTTATGTGTTTTGTATAAAAGGGGATGAAAGTTAGTCTACACGTGAAAACTGAAATAATTCAAATTGCTTGTCTTAAGTAGAGGTAGAAAACTAATTGTTGATAAGTTTTTATTACGTAGTTATAATAAGCAGACCAATCCTGGTGTAGAAAACGCCTCGAGTTTTAAAGTCGGTAACTGTCAGCACTCCTAACTGCCAGCACTCTTAAGCGTTGACGCATGCGCGCTTAGTCCTGATATATCCTTTTCTCTCTCCACTTTCTTCTCTTCACTAGCACTTACTCGCGCGCTTCTCATTGGAGAATAGGAGGTAGAAGATCTCAGTGCGCATGCGCTAGTGATTAAGATTGCTGGCTGTGAATGTCTGAACCTGGCAACAAATAAGGCTGCAGAATCCGCCCTGAGTTCCTCCTGGCTAAAAACGAAATTTCTCTGAGCGCCACGTTACACACATTCTGAATTCGCTCGGAATGAAGTAAGATTAAATTCTTACTCATTTCCGACAAAATCTGAGGATGCTTGGAAGAAAATAGCAATTAGGATTATAGAAGCAAAAAATATTGCAAATTCTGGTTTTCGTGTAGCTAAAGTATAACCTATAAGTATAGCCTAAAGTTATAGATGTATCGTATAATTATACTTACCAATAATATTAAAGATAACCGCCAATGATATGACCAGTGTATAAAAAATCCTCATCTTTCTGTTGAGACAAAAAACGTAATGATTTATTTTTTAAAAATTCAAATGTCACTGTGAATCCAGAATAACATAGCAGCTCCTTAGATTTAATACGGAATATATCTTATATAAGTTATCTAAATGATTGTTGGAGTTTAGCCTCTATCCTTCTTAAATCGAAAGTAAACATATTACTGTTGATAAGGCAGATTTTAAAAGTGTAAATAAAAACTTTGCTGACAACCCACTTTTGGCAAATTCGAATCAGAATTTAATTTGAACACAAAATGATCAGAGTCTCTTAAGGTGAAATTATATGGACAATGCACATAAATACGAGGAAATCAATGTGTTAATCTCTCTTAAGTATAAATATATCACGATACCTTTCCAGCTGCTACCCTTGGAATTAAATTTTCAATACAATATTTAAATTTTATACCAGAGACTTGAACCTTCAGCCAAAAAAAAAATTAATTTGTAACAAAGTAGTTAAATTTGTTAGCCTTGAATAATTTTTTTCTAGTACAGGTTACTTTTCAACAAAAATAGTACACTTTTATTCAAGAAAAGCGAAATTCAAACCCTGAATTATCTTTTCCCGTAAAATATTGATATAGTTTGTTTCGTAACACCTTTCAATATTGGGATTGAGTCCACTACGAAAAAAAATGTTACTGAAAGGAATAAATGAAGCTGGTTCGACAAATTTTCTTAATCTTACTAAAAAGAATGACCTATTTTTTGGTACTTACGAGAAACTTACATAATGTGAAAATTTTTCAAAAATCAGCAAAATCTTCTTTCAAATCACTTAATTGCATAACGGCTGTGACCTCTTTTTCCGCTCATACTCGTAATGCTTATTCTGCTCCTTCTGATTTTTCGGCTTTTTCTTCTCATTCTACTTTTTTTTTGCTAATTTTCTTTGTCCTTATCCCCTGTCTGCTTCTTTTATGTGTAATTTTGCAGGGACACTGTTAATAATGTAATCAGTGTTAAATTATTTGCGCGCGAAATTCAAATCCTAAATTAGCTTCTTAGTGAAATACTGATCCTATTTGCTTGGTAACGCTTTTTAATATTTGGATTTAGTTTGCCATGAAAGAAAATGTTACTGTGAGGAAGAAACGAAGCTCGTGGGTTTAAAAACCTAATCACGAAGTGTCATAACACGTGAGGAGGAGGGTGGTTGGCACGAAGGCTAGCTCGAGGCGAGCCAAGTGGGTTGAATTTAAGGTCAAATAAAGTTGCTTACCCACAACCATCCTGAAAACCTGCTTCGTATAAAGAATAGACAACACTTTATGTCCTATGGGGCTATGCATACGATAGCAGACAGAATGCTGTGTACTTTTCTGGCTGTATCGTCTCTCTTCCAGGGTAGATTTCGACATTTTATGGCTCTTGGCACGTATCACGAATAATCTTTTCGATTCGCTGCCACCCGTCTTTCATTTTTCACCTCTTTCAACTGCCCTCAAGTGTCCAAATTAGCGAATAAACGAAATTTATTTGTTTTTATATAGCTCTATAGTTGTCAAGACCTGAAAAGCAGGGAATATTCATGAAATTGGTTTGAAGTAAAGCGCAGAAAATCTAAAAGGTTAAGAAGTGTTGTTAAAAAAATTTTTTATGGACAGGTATTGTGTTAGCGAAATGATTGTCATTATTTGTTTTTTTTTTAGATAATTTTGACAGGATATTGCAAGTGAGTGAAAATGAAAGAAGATAAGGGTAAATGAGTGTTAGGGAATTATAGGACGTGAGAGGAGTAAAAGAAGGGCAAGTAAGGAGCAAGACGAGAATAGGAAGTCAGAAAAATAAAAAATAAAATTATGGGTTGGAATATGGGGGAGATGAGGGTGGAGAAAATAAGAAAAATTAGAGGACTGGTAGAAAGCAAAATTAGATGAAATAAGAAGAAGGGAAATAAGAAGAGTAGAAGCAATTTAAAATAAGGAAAGATAAAGTAGAGAAAGTGGAGAAAATGAAGTAATGGGAAAGGAGAGAAGGAAAAGTGTCACATATGAGAGGAACTAACGTTAGTGGAAAAAATGAAAGTAAAATAAAACAAGGGTAGTTAAGTAGAGAGAAAAAAGGGCATTTGATGCGAAGTAAAAGAAAAGGAAGCATGGAAAATAAGGTGATTAAGGGAAGCGTAAGTATGAGAACTGAGTGAAAAAAAGTCGTTGGGATGTGTAGGAAAAAAGTGAAAATAAGAAAAAGGGAAGTAGGGGAAGTTAAGGAAAATAAGAAGAGAAGAAGCAGAGGAACTAGGTGAACTAAGTAGAAAAAATGGGTAGAGGAGAAAGGAACAATAAGGGCAGGGAAGTAAGGGACAATGTGGGTTGATAAAGTAAGGGGAAAGGATTTGAGGAAAATTAGGGTCAGTAAGAGGAAATGAAAGAATCTAGAGTAGGGGAAGCTAGGGATTTCAGGGACAAAATCGTAAAGAAAGTATGGCGAGTGAAGGGAAATATGGAGAGGAAAAGTGGAGAATGTAAGTGAAAATGAGTGAAGAGAAACTAAGGAAAAATTTCAGAAGTGGAAATAAGAAGACTTGAAGCGATGTGAAATGAGAAGAAGCGACGTAGGTAAATAAGGAAGAGTGGTTATTGAAAATAAGGAAAAAAAATATATGAAGTAAGGATTAATGAAAGGAGCAGAAGTTTGGAAAGTGAGGGGTAGTAAGAGAAGGAAAGTGAAAAGAATAAGGAGAAATAAGGAGAAGAAATGTAGAGAAAGTAAAGGAAACTAAAAATAGTGGAGGTAGAAGCAGCAAGGAGAAAGAAGAGGATGGTAAGTAGTGAAATAGAGCATATATAATTAAGAGGGATTACTAGAAGTGAGAAGAGGGGCATTATGAAAAATGTAAAATGCTTAGTGAAAGTAGGGGAAATGAGGGGAGGAAAAAGTAATGAAATTAAAGAGAAATAAGAAAAATAGAGCAAAGGATAAGTAGAGGAAGTGAGGAAAAGTTACGGAGGGAAGGTAGGAAAAGTAAAGCGAAGTAAGAAGAGTTTAAAGAAAAAAATCTCAATTTGAAAACTACTGTTCCAACAAAATTCGGTACCAAAAAGGTTTCTAGCTTTTTCAATTTTACCTGTTTGTTCATCTAGAAGAATTAAACTCATATATGTTATTTTAAATTTTCTGGAAATTTTTGTACGAAATTTCCAAATTAGGAATTTTAATTCTAAAAGAGAAAATTTAAATTGTAAATGATTTGTTATCAATATAGGCGAAAATTATATTCCTATCTTTTTGATCAAATTCTAAAAATGACGAAAGAAATATATTTATAACACCTTTGAATTCATTTAAAAAATATTTTAATGTTTCAAAAGTTTTGAAAAGATAAAAAATGGTTCATAATTTAAAAATATTTTGAGATATTTTGAGCAAATGAACATATTTTTCAATATAAAAAAATTAAATTTTAAATTGTTTTTTAAAATCTAAGGGAAAATTTGAATTAATTTTTCATTTCGAACAAAAAAATTTAAGAAAATATTTAATAATATTTTGAAACATTTTATATGATTTTCCAAAATTTAGGAAAAAATGTGGAAGATATTGAAGCAAAATTTTGCAGTTTCGGGGGGTTTAAAAATGTTAAAAAAATTTTCATAAGTTTGAAAGATATGTAGAACTTATTTGAAAATTTTAAAATTAAACTAAAATTGAAAACAATGTAGTTCAAAAATGAATCTCTATCTCGGAAATTTAATTCAAAGAGAATATTAAGCAAGATTTTGCAACATTGCAAAAGATTTCCTAAGTTTGAAAAAAATACAAAAATAAATATAAATTAAAAATTATTTTAACAAATTTTTTTGAAATGTGTATTTTCCAAGGGTAGAAAAAGAAAACTTGGAAGCTTTTCAAAAGCTTCAAAACGTTTCAAGAAATTACAAATTTGTTTCAAGATATATGAGAACATTTTAAATAATTTTTTACCAAAATTAGATTTAGGATCCAGCTAAAAATTATTTAAAAACATTCAAAAAGATTTTCAAAATTACTTATAAAAAATCTGGATGATTTTTACGATTTCTTTTTAATTTAAAAGCATTTTTTCAAAAGTTTTAGGATTTTAAGATTAAAAACAAAAAACTTAGAAGTTTTTCTGAAATTCGAAAAATATACAACAGAATACAAATATTTATTAAGGATTTCTGGAAAAACTTTTTAATAATTTTTTATTTCACAAACTTTAGCTTAAGATGATGTTTGAAAAGATTTAAAAACAATCCCAAAGATTTACAGAATTATAAAATAATCTTGTGATATTCATATATTTTTTTTTTAATTTTGCAGAATTTTTAAAAAATTTTAAGAGAAATTAAAATCATAATAAAATTATATGTACTTAGAAGTTTTTCAAAAATTTCAAAGATAGGCAGATATTTGAAATTATTTTAAAGAAATTGAAATGAAATGTAGATTTTTGAAGATTTCAAAATACAAGTTTGAAGCTTTTTCAAGATTTTCAAACATTTTTAATATAATAAAGAAAAATATCCTAAAGGGTTCTGGGAATATTAAGATAGATTTCTACTTAAAAAAATAATATAAAAAGAATATTTAACCAAATTTTAAAATATTGAAAGGTTTCCAAAGTTTTGAAAGTATATGCAAATAATTTTAAATTTGAAATGATTTCAACAAATTTTAAAAGTTTGGATTTTTCAGAATAAGGAAAAAAACTTAGAAGCAATTTAAGAATTCTAAAAATATTCAAGAAAATACAAATGTTTTTTTAGATCTCTCGGAAAGTTTTAAATCATTTTTTATTTCACTAAATTCAATTTCAGATTATGTTTAAAATGACTTTAAAACTTTCCCAAAGGTTTCAAAAATTGTCCTAAAAGAATCTGGAAGATTTTCATACATTTTTTCTTATTTTGCAGGATTTTTTAAAAATTTAATGAAAAATTAAAATTACTTAAAAATATATTCAGAAGTTTTTAACAAATTTTTAAGATAATTGGAAATTAGAAATAAGTTTAAAAAACTTAAAATAAAATGTAGATTTTTGAAGGTTTCCGACTACGAATTTGAAGTTTTTTTAAGATTTTGAGAAGCATCAAAATAATAAAATAAAATTGTTTAAAATAATTTCTAAAAATTTTCAAAATATATATTCTTAAAAGATTTGAGACAAAAAACTTAAAAGCCTTTTAAGATTTCTAAAAAGATTCAAGAGAACACAATTTTTTATAGGCTTTCTCAGAATATTTTTTTAATTGTATTTTAAGATTTTGATTTCCAAAATTTTTTTGAAAAATCCCGTTTACATTAAGATTTTTCGAAGAAAATGTGTTGGGAATTTTTTTTTTAATAATTTTAGAAATAATTTGACATTTAAAAAGATTTAAAAAAATTATATTTTATATTATTTTATGATACATTATATTATATTCAAAATATTTTCAAGATTTTAAAAAGCACTAAAACAATTAAAAATTTTTTTTTTAATTACTTTAACAAATCAAAAAAAAATGTACATTTTTAAGGATTGGGAGCAATAAACTTAGAAGCTTTTTAAGAATTCTCAAAATGTTTAAGAGAATACAAATATTTATTTTAAATATTTGGGAAATTTTTTAATAATTTTTTATTTCACAAAATTTATTTTAAGATAATGTTTGACAAATTTTTTAAACAATTGAAAAGATTTTCAAAATCGTCATAGAAGTATCTGGAATATGTTTCTGAATTTTTCTTATTTTGTGGAATTTATTTAAAATTTTCAAAGGAACATGAACTATTTTCAAATAAATTCAGAACAAAAAAAATTCAAACATAATCTGAATTTCAAATTATTTCATAAAACTTAAAACAAAATGTAAATTTTTAAAGATTTCAAAGTATAATTTCGAAGATTTTTCAAGATTTTCTAAAGTATCACAAAAATAGAAAAAAAGTCTCAAAAAGATTTTAAAATTTAGAACAATATAAATTTTTGGAGATTTGTAACAAAAACTTAGAAGCTTTTTCAGAATTCTAAAAAGATTCAAGAAAACATAATTTTTTTTTAGTATTTCTAGGACAGGTTTTCTAATTTTATTTCTAGATTTTGGTTTTGATAGTTTTATATTAAAATTTCGTATACTTTTAGATTTTTCAAAAGAAAAAACATGTTTAAAAGTTTTGTAAAAATTTCAGAAATAATTAAACATTTGAAAAGATTTTTAAAAAATTCTAAATAAAATGTAGATTGCTCAAGATTCTAAAATACAATTTTAAAGTATTTCGAAGATTAAAAAAATTTTTTCAAATAATTAAAATAATGTTTCAAGATGATTTTAACAAATTCAAAAACATGTAGATTTTTAAATATTTGGAACATGAAACTGAAAAGCTTTTTGAAAATTCCAAAAAGATTAAAAAGACCAACATTTTTTATGTATTTCTAGAAAACTGTTTAAAATTTTGTTCAAAAATTTTTATTTTTAAAATTTTATTTAAAAATTTAATTTAAATGTAGATTTTCAAGGTATATATATTTAAAAGTTTTTTTTTAATTTCAGAAATTATTTGAAATTTCAACAGATTTAAAATAAAATTTAAAATGAAATGTAGATTTTTAAAGATTTGGAAATAAAATTTTAAGTTATTTCGAAATTTTTTGAAGTTTCAAAGTAATAAACAAATTTCTTAAAAATAATTTTACCAAATTAATAAAAAAATTTTGATTTTTGAAGATTTAGAACAGAAAAATAGAAGCTTTATAAGAATTCTGGTAAAATTTTTTTAATTTTATTTCCCAAATTTTATTTTTGTGTAGACTTTTTAAAATGGATATGTTTGAAAGTTTTCGAGAATATTTTGAAAATAAACATCTGGAAATATTACTAAAAACTTAAAATAAAATGTCGATTTTTAAGGATTTAAAAATAAATATAATTTTTATTTCTGGAAAAAACTTTAAAATTTTGTTCTCAAAACTTCATTCCAGAATTTTATTTCCGTGTAGATTTTTTTAAGGAAATATATTTAGAATTCTTTTTTAATTTTAAAAATAATTTAACATTTGGAAAAATTTCAAAAAACTTAAAATAAAATGTACATTTTTCAAGATTTACAAATACATTCTTTAAAATTTTATTTTAAAAATTTCATTCCTAAACTTTATTGCAAAATTTTATTTCCACGTAGATTTTTTACAAAAAAAATATATTTGAAAGTTTTTTAACAATTTCAGAAATAATTTAAAATCTAAAACAATGAGAAAATAACCTGGAGAAATGTAAAATTTTGAAGATTTCAAAATACAATACGAAGTTTTTTCAAGATTTTAAAAAGTCTTCAGATAATAAAGAAATTTTCTTAAAGTTATTCTAACATATTCAAAAAAATGTAGATTTTCAATGATTGGGAACAAAAAACCTAAAAGCTTTTCAAAAGTTCGTTAAATTTTCAGCAGAAATATAAAATTTAAAAAGATTCAAATAACATAAATTAAAATGTAGCTGTTTGAAGATGTCGAAATACGTTTTTGAAGTTTTTTGGAAATTTAAAAAGATAATAAAAAATTTTTCTGAAGATTCCTGGAAATATTTTAAGTGATTTTTTAATTTTAAATTTATTCTCATTTTAAAAAGTGATAAAAACTAGAGAGAACGGAAGAAGAGGTAGGAAATATAATAAGGTGAGGGGAGGGAGTGTAAATGAAGTGAAGAAATGGGTTGGGAAGTAGGAGAAGGGAAAGGGAGAAGAATACAGTGCTGGAAAAGTTTCGGCAGAGTAAGGAATGCGATAAGAGGAAAATTTATAGTAAGTGATAACAAGTTAGGAGACGGAAAGTATGGGAAGCAAGGACAGATACTAAGAGGGGATGTAAAAGAATTTTGGGAGTGGGGAGTACGGAATGTACGAGAAGGAAGAATAGGATGGAAAGGCAGTAAGGAGAGAAATTGTAGGACAAAAGATGTAAAGTAGTTGGCGTGAGTAGTGTAGTGGTGGAGGGAAGTCGGAAAAGTGATACGAAAGTAATAGTAAAGTGAGGAGAGGAATGTAGAGAAGGAAGAAGTAGAGGTGAGAAGGGGTGTTTGGATATAGAATAGAAGTGAGAAGTGAAGGTGTATTAAGAGAGGGTATTGTACGTTGAAGAAGGAGAAGTGGGAACATTTAGAGTATATGGAAATTAGTATTTGAAATCGTTTACGAATTTTTGTTTGTATAGGTGTTTTTTGCCAAAAGTTGGCATTTTTACCATCAAAAAAATATATTTCAAAGAAGTCTTACCACTTTTCAACTATCTTCGGTTGTCTTGCCGTTTTACGCGAGAAATCGGTATTTTGAAAATTTATTTTTGATGTCAAAAATGTAACTATTTAGATAAAAATTTATCTATTTTCTTTGACATGCAATACTTTTTTCTAGAATATTTGGAGTTAAAAGCATTGAAAATCAATTTAAGAATATTGTGAAATATTTGTCGTACCTTTTTTCTGGAAGGGATAGAGGGATAAGTAGAAGTGATGAAAGGCATGAAGAAGTGAGAGAGTAGTAGGAATGCACAAAAGCGGAATTATAGACAGGGGCGGGGACAGGATAGTTAAGGAAATAAGGAGAGGGGAATGGTATAATATATAAGTAGTAGGAGAAGAGGCTGCGGAAGAGGATGGTTGGGCAGTGTGCAAGTGGGAATCAGAAAAAGAGAAGAAATGAAAAAATACATTATGGTGTGATAAGGAAGTAGGGGAAGGGGGTGCTAGGATATGGTCTAGAAGGAAAAGAAGAGAAAGTTATAGGGGAAGGGATAGATTTGATATCCTAATTACTGTCTTAATAGGCCGCGAAACCATTTTTTGTAGTCACTTGGTGCCTACTTTAAACTATTTAAATATTTGAAACAAAACTATTAGGTCAAATGTAATTTGTTATTGAAAAAAGCTTAAAAGTGAAGGTTAAATTCTGTGCAAGAAAAAAATGTTCGCATGCGTAGCATATGCGTTTCTTTCTCATACCAAAACATAATGATTTCTGAATAAAATATTTTGCTGCAGCTTAATTTTTTTCATGCTCCACAAATTTTTCTTTATTATTCTCGTATGAAAATTATTAATATAAAAAAAGCACTATGACGTAGAAATTTCAGGCTAAAATCTGGGTTTTGATAAGAGAAGAAATACCTTTAGGAAATCTGAGAGATTCAAGGCGTCGACGGTAATTGAGTCACATATATAATCCGGCGAGCACGAGAGGAGGAAGGATGAGAAAAAAGAGGAGTGAGTTACGCGCACGGAGTTACTACAGCATAATTCAAAATCTCATTAGACCTCCGCCATGAAGTACAATTTTTTGCCCATTACACTCGTGCAGAAAGAGGTAAGAAAAGTGGCGCCCTTTCTTTAAAATAAAAATAAATGATACTCTTAACTTTCAAGTCCTTTTGATAAAAAATTTTCTATTAAAGTTGAAAAGTTTATTTTCATACATTTAAATAACTAAAGTTATGTTGCACCACGGGTCCACAAAAAGTGGTGTTGTGGCCTATAAAGACTTTAATAAAACTGTTCTAATCTCCCCTTTCGCCTATCACTCCCTCACCTCTCCTTTTTGATCATATCTAACCACTTCCTCTCTATTTTTACACCTTACCATAATTTATCTTTTTATTTTCTCTCCTATCCTACTTTTCCTCCCCAAACTACCCAATCACCCTACGCCATAGCCTCTTCCCCCACTTCCTACATATTTTATCATACGCCTCCCCTCACTTTCCTAACTATCTTGTCCTCGGTCTTTCCTCTAGTTCCTTACTCGTACATTCCTACTACTTTCTTTTGTTCCTAAAAGGGACAAGCAGCCTAAGATTGTTAAAGAGTAGTGAATTTTTTTTTGTATATTTTTTTTTTTGACCAAAAATATCTATTTCAGACGAAAAACACTTACATGTTCCACAATTGTTAAAAGATTCTGAATACTAATTTCCTAGTGCTCTAAATAATTCTACTTCTCCTCCCTTGTCGTCAAATACCTTCGCTTGCGACTCCCAAACTTCCCTTTCCTATGCCTACTTCTCTTTTCCCTACATTTCTCTTTCAGCTTTTCTATTATCCCTTTACTCTCTTTACCTACTTTCCCATCCTACCTGTCACTCCAACTAATCATCATCCCTTGCTACGCTTTTTACTCCCCTTACTCCTCTCCGCTTATTATCTTCTCCCCTACTTATCTCTTATGCTTTCACCACAACCCATCTTAGAACTTCTCCTACATATCTTTCTTGTACCTACCCTCGCTCTCTTTACTTTTGTCTCCTGACTTTTTATCACTTACTATCACTTCTTTTCCCAACACATACCCTTACTGCCGCAACTTACATATTCCTTCATTCTTTTTGCTGCCCCTTTTCGTACTTCATATTGTTTTCTCACATTCAACCTGCAGGCCTTCCCCTTACTCTACTATACCCCAATTCCTACTTTTGTTCCCTTTAATTTCTAGGACTTGACATAATTTCACCTCCTACCTCTTTCTTTCACTTTCTTTACTGCTCCACTGCTTCATTCTCCCCTCACTTTCCTTATTTCTTCTACATCCACTTCTCCTACTTTTTCCTTTCTCAACTTTCCCTTCTCTTACTTTGTACCTTATCCCCTTAATTCTTATCACACCTTATCATTTTTGTCCACTAATCATAATTTCTACACCAAACACTTCCATTTACGATCCCTTCTGCTCCTTCGATTCTTCTTAGTTCCATTTTTTACACTTTTCATCGCTTCCTTTAACTTTCCATACACTCTATGCCCACACTTACCTGCATTTTCTCTATAAACTTTCCGTCCTCTTACCCTTTCTCACTTTTTCTTGCTTGTTGTAATTCCTAGTCACTCGATTGTACTTAATTTCCCTAAACCTGCTCCATTTCCGTACTATATGCTCCTCCCCTTTCTTTATCGGCATACTCTTCTCCTACTTTACCTTAAATCCCCTGCTTCTCATCTTCTTACCTCTTATCTTTTGAAATATCTTCTTATTCCATTCCTTAACTTTTATTACATCACCTACTTTCTAACGCTTTCTTTTACTTCTCGTACACTCTTCGACTACAATCCTCTTTAAGCTTCTCCAACATGCCCTAACCCTACATCTCCTCAACCTTCATCCCCTTTTTGTACTTTTCCTTGCTGCTTATACTTCTCCTTGCTTCCCATTACTTTCCCTCCAATGAGCTAACCTCACTTTTAAAACTTCCTAGCCTTAGCTTTTCGTCGCTGCTTTTTCTACCTCCGATTTTTTTATTTGACTGTCCCTACACCTCCTTTTCTCAATTTTCTACATCATATTTTACACCTTTCCCTTGCTATTTCTACTTCCTGTCCTAACTATTTGCAATAATTTCCCTAATGCTCATTCGCTGGCTTTCCCACTCCTTCCCTCCCTACACTTTTCCTCTCCCTAACTTTCTCTCACTTTTCCTAAAGGCCTTTTTTTCAGTTTTCTACACCCTTTTTTCCTAATTTAAAATTGTTCTGGTTACTACTGCTTCCCCTACTTCCTATCCGCTTACTTTTTATTAATTCCCATTGCTTTCTCTAATTTTTCACGACTCACTTTTTCTCACTTACACTTCCTTAACTTTATATTTCTTCTTGTCGCTTCTTCTTCCACATTTCTGATCTTACTTTCCATACGCTCTCCGTCTTCAGCTTACCCTGCTTACCCTTACTTCCCCTGCATTTCGTTTCCTCACTCCTTATAACTTTTCTTTGACACTCCTCCTACTCTTTCCCCTACTTTCGGAAGCTCGCTCTCATCTTTCTACTTTCCAGTCCTTTCTATCACTCCTTCTACATTCCGCTCCTCGCTTGTCCTTCATTCCCTTTCTCTATATCTTCATGCTATACTTCTTTTTGCTGTCCATTACTTTCTCTCCTGTATGTTTTTATTACTTCCTCATTTTCTCTGAGCGTTGCAGCTGTTCGCTTCTCCTTCTCCTACTCTCAATCGCTCCCTCTCTCTCTTTTCTTACCCCACTCTCTTAATTTTCTACATCCTTTTCTACTACTTTCGCTTGCTACTTCTATTTCCTATCCACTCACTTTTTATCACTGTCTATCAATTTTCCTGATTCCTTATTCCTTTTGCTTTTCCTAGCTTCTCCCTATCCTAGTTGCGATCTCTTCCCATTATTTCCCCTGCACATCCTTCCTCATTGCCTACACACTTACTCCCTCTTACTTCTTTCACATCCTTTTCTCCTACTTCCCCTCGCTTCTTCTACTTTCCCTTTACTCACTTTTCATCTCTTCCTTTTCCTTTCTCTCCTATTACTTCTCCTACTTTTCCAACACTTGCTTTTACTCACTTTCCCTATTTCTACATCCTATCGCTTGCTTTCACTGCTCCTACTTCTTCTTTTTCTACTTCCTCTCGCTTCTCTCAAAGGAGAAAAGTAGAAAGTGTATTGTTTCATATTTAATTTTTTTAACTTTAACGTTAATATACAAAACTACTTTAAACATTAAAAAGTTATTTGTGTTTTCAACAAACAGCCTGACTTTTTTCTGATTTGAAAGCAGTGCCAAACGATTCTCTAATCTTTTCAAGGTTTTTTGATTTAAGGGAAAATAAGGAAGAGGTTCTAGTTTGACAGAAATCACAAACAGTCGTTTGCGTCAATTTGCGATAAAATCAGGACTCGAGGGTAGATCAGCGAGGAAAAAGAGAAAAGGGAAGACAGGAGAGGTGATTTAATGTCTTTTCTGACTAACGGGTAAATCGATTCCTCACACCTTATGGACAAATAACAAAAAAAGTTTCAATGCAACTAAATAATACAAATTCTAATTTTTGTAAAGACTATTAAAAATCAATACAGAATCAAAGTTAGTATTTGAGAAACAATTTTTTTTAACCGGGATGACACTGGAATAAGTGAATAGTCCTAAAAATAGACTTGAGATTTTTGGTGAATGATCCTTAAGTTTTTCGCTTTTGAAAAATGGTAAGCCTTACTTGTAACATACACTTTTTTTAATTCTTATTTTTTTGTAAAAAATGTTCGCTTAACTTGAAACTATAGACAAATGATTAAAATTTTTTAAAATCGATACTGAATCCCAGTAAAAAAAATTTAACATGACTTAAAACTGTTACAAAATATCAACTCTTTTTCAGAAATTTAATTATGTTTTAATAAATATATCTATCTGCCTTATAAAAAAATCTCTCTGTCTCTCTCCAGCTTTTTTATTTCCCTATTCTCATTTTCTAATTTTTCTTTTTCCCGGTCCCCTCTCTATACCCTTTTTCCCTTTCCTCTTTATCCTTTTCCCCTTTCCACCTCTCATTTTACACTTTTTCCCTTCCTCTTTTCTTTTTTTCTTCCCCCTTTTCCTCTTTCTCCTTTCTCCTTTACCTTTTCCCATTTGCCCTTTCATTCTTTCCCTCTTGCCCTCATTTTTTCTTTCTTTTTTTCTATTTCAGGTTATTCATTTTCCCTTTACAATTTTCTCTTTTCCTTCTTTCTCCTTTTCCCCTTTCCCATTTGCTATTTCCCCTTTTCCCTTGTCCCCTTTTTACTTTTCCTCTGTCCCCTTTTTAGTTTTCTCCTTTACATTTTCCACTTTTTCTTCTCCAATTATCCTTAACCCCTTTTTTCCTTTTGAATATTTCACATTTTTGTTAAAATGTGACTTTTCAAAGATTTTGAGAAAATGAAGTTTTTTCAGAATAGAATATTATTTTTAAAAATATTTAATTTTAAGGCAATTATGTTTGTCATAATAAATTTTTTAAACCTAATACTTGAATTTTTTTTTAAATTTTTCAATCCTGCAGAATTAAAAAATGGTGCTATAAAATCTTTTACAAACTTTTTTGAAATTTTCAAAAATACTTTGAAATGTTTTGAGGTCTTTTTAATTTTTTTCTTACAATCCATTTCTCCAAATACAAAGTCGTTACAAATTTTCACAGGATAATAAGAATAAATCAAGAAAATTTTTTAATTTCCTTGAAACCTTCCAAATTTTAAAAAAGCTTTTTTCAAAATCTTTTCAATATATTTTTAAATTATTTGAATTTTTCCTAAGCCTGCAAAACAATTCTGAAAACTTTTTAAAATTGCCCTAAATCTTCCAAATTCTTTTTTGACAATTATAAAAATATTTCTTAATATTTTTAAATTGTTTTCCATCTCCATGAATCTGAAGCAAAGTAGGGATGTGGAGAAGATAAAATCAATGTTTAAACTAATTTTATCACATTATTGAATATTTAATTTTATCATATATTCTTTGGTGCGCGTTGTATTTCAGTGATTGTCTTTTGATTGTTTGCCATTATTTTTGAATATATGATGAAAAATTATAAACAAAGTTATTGCAAAAAAAAATTCTGTTCGCCTAATAGAAAAAAAGCCGGGGACATTTTAGTAAGAAATCTGCTAATGTCATTCAAATTTTTTTCTGGCTAAGAGTTTTATTACCAATCATGCCACAATGTTTTATGACGATGTAATTGTTTAAAAGAATTATTTTGTGGAAATATTTAATAAAAATTGGGAAACATTACTTATCAGAATTCACTGATAATCTCGGTTTTGAGATAGGATCGTCAGTTTATTTTAAATAATTGACAAAATTGTTTTACCCAGAAAAAAATTTTTTGATAACTAATATTTTTTAATTCTATCAATAATTCTACAAAATACTACCCTTACACAATCCGGTGGAAAAATGTTATGCAACCAGAAATTGTTTAAACTATTGCCAAACAAGTCAAGCAAAAAATATCACTTTTGGCATTTATCATCTCTATAACTAAGCCTAAAAAATAATGATTTTTTATGATCTATAAGGATAAAAAGATTGTTTCAACAAATAATAATTGTGTAAACAATTTTATATTAGTTAAAAATTACTTTATTTTTGGGGCCATGCTCCAGGCACGATACCAGAGGGTTAAAAATGTTAAAAATTGAACTTAATACTGACCCATTTGATTCAAATTTGGAAGGAATCTTGGAGTCCTTCAGTCAAAAAAAAATTCAAGAGGCGTTCATTTGGATGACCCTACTGCAGCAAGTTCTCCTTTGACCCTCAATACAATCTCTTCAAATTTCGGCTGTCCCGAGCATCACCGGGACGGAGTCTGAGGGTCTAGAGGACGGGGGTGGTGGTGGTTCCAGAAGAGGATGGGTAGGTCGCAGAACAGAAGTTGAGGGAACTTGCTGCATTGTTGTGGTGTTCGCGACGCTGAACTTGTTTGAAAGCTTCGGCAAAGGGGGTTGACGCTGAAGGGTATCTCGGGGTCGCTGGGGGCGGCAAACCAGTTTCCTGACGTCAGAGAGGGCAACAGAGGGCAGGGGGGGGGGGGGGGGTCGGGCAAAGACGAGAAGACGCCGGTACACAATATGCACGCAGCCCCTGTGTGCATTGTGGGAAAATTGGCGGTAACTTTCGAACTTTCGGCATGGAAAACAAAGTCCGACGGGTCGCGTCGCTTGGAGGCGGAAGCTGAGGAAGATTGGTAGCGACAGGGGAAAGGACGTTTCTCAACAAGCGATAGGCAGTTGGAAAAGAGGGAAAAGGATGAGTCTAGTGAATGATATAACCATTTTTTAATTTAGTTGAATTCCTTTGAGTTCATTGAAATTCCTTTAAATTCACTGGAATTACTTTTAATTCACTTTAATTCCTTTCAATTCACTCGAATTTCTTTTGGTTTAGTTGAATTCTTAGAAGATAGGTGAAAAAATGAACCCAGTATATGATCAATCGATTTTTTCAAATTAGTTGAATTTCTTTGAATTTACTGAAATTTCTTATAGTTAACTTGAATTTCTTTCAAATCACTAGAATTCCTTTCAATTCACTTCTTTTCAATTTCTTAGAGTGCTTTCAAACACTTTTGAATTCTCTCTAATTGTCTAAACTTCATTAAAATCTTCTGAATTCCACTACATTTCCTGACTTATCTGATTGCCTTAAATTTGGGTAAATTTTCGAAATTCCTTGCACTATTGCGAATTTCTCTGAATTCAAGGAATTCAGAAAGTTTTAAGAACTTAAGAAATTCTGAAAATAGGAGGAATTTCAGAAATTCAGTGTCCTTACGGAATTTAGGGGATTCAAAGATTTTTGCGAATGTAGGGAATTTCGAATATTCAAGGAGTTCAAGATAATTTAGTATTTCAGGAAATTCAGAACATTTCAGGTATTTCAAAGAATTCACGGAATTCAAGAAAATTTTATAATTTAAATATTTAGGGATTTCGAAATATTAAACGTTTTTAGGGAACTTAAGGTATTAAAGGAATTCGAGAAATTTGAAATATTCAAGGAATTTAGAAAATTCAGAATATGCAAGGAATTTAGAGAATTCCCTAGATTTCAAATATTTAAGGAAGTCAGAAATTTCAGTAATTTAGAAAATTTTAAGAACTTAAGGGATTTAAGGGTACTGAGGAAATTAAAAAATTTTTTTTAATAAGATAAGTTTAAGGAATTTCAGGAATTCCTAGAATTTAGGGAATTCCAGAAATGCAGGAAAATCACGGAATCTAAAGACTTATAGAAATCAAGAGATTTTTAGGAATGCCGAGAATTTAGAGAATTAAGACTTTTTATGATCCAGAGAATCTGAATAATTAAGGAAATTTGAGAAGATTAGGAAATTCGTAGTTTTTGAAGGAATTCAAGAATATCAGAGAATCATAGAATTTGAGGTAGTCAATGATTTTCTAGGAATTGAGAGAATTAAAGAATTTTATTGCATTCCAGATAGTTAAGTTCATCTTAATAGTTAAGGAATTTAAGGATTCTACTAAATTCAGCGAATTTAAGAGATTGTAGAGCTCTAAGGAAATTGCGGAAATTCCAAGAGTTCAAAAAATTTAAGAAATTCAGATTCATTAAGGAATCCGAAAAACTTAAAATATTCCAGGAACTCGAAGCATTTTAGAAATTCCGTATATTTGAAGAATTCTGCAATTCTAAGATTTCAGAAAATTTAAGGAATTCTAGGGATTTTAGAACACTTAGGTAATTAAATGATTTTTTAACATTTCAATTATTCATGGAATTAGAGGAATTTCAAGAATTTAAAAAATTTAGAAAATTTAACAGATTCAGGGAATTTAGAATATTCAATAAATGAAGAAAATTCCCAGATTAAAGAGAATACAGCGAATTTCAGGAATTTCTGAGCACTAATAATGCTATTCAAGGGTGTTAGATAATTAAAGAAATTCTAAGATTATAAGGAATTCAGGGAATTCAAATTATTCCAGGAATTCAGGATATTTCACAGATCTGACGAAATATGGAGAAATCGTGGATATCAGAGAATTCCGAGATTTTTATGAATTTGGAGAATTCAAAGTTTTAGGAGAATTTCAGAAAATCAGGAAATTCATATATTCAAAGAATATAAGGATTTTAGAGAACTTCCGGGGCAACAGAGCATTTACGGAATTTACAGAATTTATCGAATTCCGCATATTAATGTATTTAATGGAACTCAAGAAATACTGGGATTCTTAGGGATTCAGAGGATTCAGAGTATTTAACGAATTTAGGATAATTAGAGTCAGAGAATTCAGGAAATTTAGATGATTTACATAATTCAACAAATTCATGAAATTCGAAGAATTCAAGAAACTTAGGAAATTCAGAAAATTCAAGAAATTCAGAAAATTAAAGAAATTCAGAAGACTTTGAAAATTTAAGAAGTCAGGGAATTCAAAAAATTCGGGAAATCAAATGAATTCAGAGAATTCAAGAAATTCAAAAAATTTAGAGGATTTAAGGTATTAAAAAAATCTAGGCAATTCTGAGAATTCAAGGAATACACTAAATTCAGAGAATTAAAGAAATTCAAAAAAATCAAGAAATTCAGGAGATTCAGAGTTTTCAAAGAATTTCAGTAAATTTCAGAATTCGAAGGACTGAGGGATGTCGAAAAATTTTAAGAATTCAAAATATTAAAATATTTTAGGCAATGTACGGAATTCAGAGATTTTTATAAAATTAAAGTATTCATAGTATTAGGGAATTAGGGAAATTAGGGAAATTAGGAAATTAGGGAATTCATATATTCAAAGAATTTGAGGATTTTAGAAAACTTTTGAGCTGACAGAGCAGTTAAGGAATTCATAGAATTCAGCGAATTTTAAATATTAATGAATTTCAGGGAATTTAAGGAGCACTGATATTTTTAGCGATACAGGGAATTCAGAATATCAAAAGAATTCAGGATGATTAGACAATACATGAATTTCAGAAAATTTTTAAGACTTCAAACCATTCAGAAATTTAAAGATTCAAGAGAATGCGAAGAATTAAAGAGATTTTAAGAATTCAGAGAATTTATGAAACTGAGGAAATTCAGAGAACATAAAAAATTGAGGGAATTTAAAGAATAAAAAAAGTTCAGGGAGTTTAGAGAATTAAGGAAATTCAGGACATTCAAAGAATTTAAGAAATTCAGGGAATATTTAGTGGTCAAGGAACTAAGGGAACACACAAAATTGAAAAAATTCAGAAAATTTGGAAAATTTAAAGTATTCCGAGAATTCAAGAAATTTAGCGAAATCAGAGAACTTGTGTGATTCAGAGAATTCAAGAAATTCAGGGATTTCGGAAAATTTGAGAAATTCAGGGAATTTAAGAAATTCATAGGATTGAAAGAATTCAGGAAATTTATCGAATTAAGAGAATTCAAGAAATTCAGGGAATTCAGAGAATTCACTAAATCAAGGGAATTCAGAGAATTCTAGAAATTCAGGAAATTTAGAAAATTTAGAGTATTCCGAAGAGTCAAGAAATTTAGTAAATTCAGAGAATTTGTGGGATTCAGAGAATTTATGAAATTCAGGGATTTCGGCAAGTTTAAGAAATTCAGGGAATTCAAGAAATTCATAGGATTCAGCGAATTTAGAAAATTTAGGGAATTCAGAGAATTTAAGAAATTCAATGGATTCGTAGAGGTCAAAGAATTTATGGAATTCTGAAAATTTATGGAATTCAGAAATTTCAAGAAATTAATGTAATTCAGAGAATTCAAAAAACTTAGGTGATTCTGAGAATTTAGGAAATTTAGGGAATTCAAAGAATTCAAGAAATTGATGGAATTCAAAAAATTTAGAAAATTTGAAAAATTAAAGAAATTCAGGATATTTAGTCAATTCAAGAAATTAAGGAAATTTAGGGAAATCGGAGAATTTGAGAAATTCAGTGAAGTCGGAGAATTGAAGAAAAATTTAGGGAATTCTGAGTGTTCAAGAAACTTAGAGAATACACAAAATTCAAGAAATTCAGAATTTATAGAAAATTTAGAGTATTTCGAGAACTCAAGAAATTTAGTAAATTCAGAGAATTTGTGTAATTCAGAGAGTTCAAGAAATTTAGGAATTTCGGAAAATTTAAGAAATTCAGGAAATTCAAGAAATCCATAAAATTCAAAAAATTTAGGAAATTTATCGAATTTAGAGAATTCAAGAATTTAGGGAATTTGGAGAATTCTAAAAATTAAGGGAATGAGGAGAATTCCAGAAATTCAGGAAGTTCAGAAAATTCAGAGTATTCCGAGAATTCAAAAAATTTTGTGAATTCAGAGAATTTAAGAAATTTAGGGATTTTGGAAAATTTTAAAAATTCAGGGAATTCAATAAATTCAAGAAATTCGGAGGATTCATAAAATTCAGGAAATTTTACGAATTCAGAAAATTTAAGAAATTCAGGGAATTAGGAGAATTTGAGAAATTTAGGAAATTCGGAGAATGCAATTAATTCAGGAAATTTAGAGAAATCGAGAAATTCATGGAATCCAGAAAATTTAAAAAATTTAGAGAATTCAGAGAATTCCATAATTCCAGGAAATTCGTAGAGGTCAGAAAATTAATCGAATTCAGAAAATTTATGAAATTCAGAGATGTGAAAAAATTAGAGGAATTTAGCGAATTTAGAAAATTTATGGGATTCAGAGAATTTAGGAAATTTAAGAAATTCAGAGAATTTAAGTAATTCAGAAAATTAAGAAAATTCAAGAAATTTAGAGAATTCAGAGAGTTCCTGAAATTAAGGGCATTTAAGGAATTCAGGTAATTCAGAAAATTCAAAAAATCTAGGGAATTTAGAGTTTTTAAAGTAATTTAAGGATTTCAGTAAATTTCAATCTTCCAAATATTTCGGATATTTAAAAATTGTAGAAAATTTAGGATATTCAAATATTTTAACAAGTCCCAGGAATTCATAGATTTTTAGAAATTCAGAATATTCTCGATATTCAAGTTTCTATAGGTATTCTAGAAATTCAAGAATTTCAGAAAATTTGCAAAATTGAAGAGGTTATAGAGCTTTAGGGGAATTCGAGAAATTCACAGAATTTACGGAATTCACAGAATGTAAGAAATTTCAGGAAGCCAGAATATGCAATTGATCCAGAGATTTTCAATAATGTGAATAATTCACGTGATTCCAGATATTCAAGAAATTAAAGGATTTCAGGGAATCCAGAGATTTTCAGGGAATCACGAGCACGGAGTGAATTCAGGGATGTAAGAGAAATTAAGGATTTCAAAGAATGTAGGATATTTTGAAATTTTTAAAAAATCAGAGAATTCAAGAAATTTAGAAACTTCTAGGAATTCAGATAATTCAAGAAGTTGCAGGATTTCAGGGAATATCCGATTCAGAGCACTTAGAAAATTTTAAGAATTCATGGAATTTCAAATATTAAAGAATTACAAGAAATTCAAGAATTTGAAAAATTTTAGGAATTAAGGGAATATGAGAAATTAAGTGAATTTTATTTGTTTGAATAAATCTGAATATTCAAGGAATTTAATGTTTTCAGAGATTGCAAGAAATTGCAGAGCTCTAAAGAAATTTAAAAAATTCTGAGATTTCAAAGGACTTAAGGAATTCAGAATATTCCATGGATGTAGAAATTTTTATAATTGTAGAAAATTCAGGTGATTTCAAATATTTATGAAAATTAAATATCTTAAAGAGTTTCAGGGTATCATAAATATTTAGGAAATTAAGAAAAATGAAAAATTCAGGGATTTCAGAGAATTTGAGGAATTTTAAGGTTTTCACGAATTTCGAAAATTTTAGGGATCTTAGAGTATTTAGGGAATAAAATAATATATAATGAACACGAAGGGCAAACTCAAAAAGCAGAGTAGTTTTCTTATCAAGAATTTATCAAATTGTAGATAAAATAAAAAGAAAGTTTACTCAGCCTCTTATTCTTGAATAAAATTTGTAAAAAACAGGATAAAAACATCTATTTAAATTATTTTTAAATTTCCTAGGTTATATTTTCTGAAAAAATTTTAAAAAATTGCGTAGAGTCTCAACGGCTATACTTATAATGCTCTTTTTATCACCACAGCCACTAGCCACGCCTATTTTATCACCACTTTTACTGATCACGCCCCTTTTTATAATTAAACCTGCTAAGAATTCCCCCTTTTTATCGATGCCTCTGCTGACCACGCCCCTTTTTATCACCACGCCTAATTAAAGCACCCCTTTTTATCGCCACACCTACTGAAGACACCCCTTTTCATCGGCACACCCACTAACTATGCCTTTTTTGACACGCCTACTAACTACGCCCTCTTTATCATCATGTCTACTAGACACGCCTCTCAGGTACACCCGTTTGATCATCACTTGAGCAATATTTTTTCTGTTTAATTATCTAGTTTCTAAATATACTCACAAAGTTAATGTAACTTTTACTGTAGAGAAAGAAGGAATTTATGTTTTGATGTACGATAAATTGAGTCACTCGTTAAAATATTCAAGGCATGTAGCTCGTGAAAGTATTCTGAAATGCGAGCTCTAGTTTAACAAAAAGGAAGCTCGTTAAACGCGCGGATTGTGATCCTTGAAAACAAGAAGGAAAAGAAGAAAAGCAGCGATGCGTTAAGACGTGACAAGAGGGATCGTGAATACCTGAATGAATAAAGGCAGAAAAACGGTCAAAGTGAAAGACTAGGTTAAGTCTGAGCATTATGTTTTTATTTAATTGAATAATATAAAGTAATATTCTAGTTTTGTATGCTGATTATTAAAAATAATTATAATATCAAGAAAAGTTGACCCTAGTCATTATTAACGAAGCCTCAGAATTTGAGAAGGCAGAGCTAAAAGAGTACTAGGTATCACGTGAGCGACTTTTTAACAAAAAAGGGGGGAAAGAAGGCGGGATTTAGTTAAGGGATAGTGAAAGGGGCGGAGACTAAATATCACATGAAGGAACCTAAGTCATCACGTAAGTGGAGCTAAGATTTGAGTGAGCATTTCTAATAGCTGATATCCAAAATACTGAATTCGGGTAGTATAAGTGATTAAAAAATTCACTATGTGACAGCTGTTATGCAAAGCCATCTGGTCAGAGACTAAAGTTGGTAACAGTTTTTTGTTTTGACTTTACTGGATAATATGAGTATATAGGATTTGTTAAGAAACTTTTAGGTAACGCAAATACAGTTTTAAAAAAAATGGAAAAGTAGGCGGAGTTTAGAGTAGAGGCGGGTAAATAATGGGATCCTAATTACCACTTGAATAAATTTTGGTCGTCTGGTGGGCGGAGCTACGATTAAGGTGGGCGTGTCAATGGATCTAGATAAAGTAGGCGGATTTAAGATAAGGCAAGGTAATATATACGGTATCTTATTATAACTTGAAGAAACCTAAATCCTCAAGAAGGTGAAGCTAGGATTCAAGTAGGCGTGTCTTATAACTGACAGGCAAGAAACTATATTTGAGTAGATTTAATTATTAAGAAATAATTAGGGCGTCAATTATTGGGCACAAATATACGATTAGAGACTATACATAATAAATATGCAATTAGGTAACAATATCTTGTTTAGATGTTGCTAATAGGTGAAAACAATATTTTATAATCGTGAGCAGATTATAAGCAATGGTTAATATATTTAGAAAAATCAAGCCTAATTATAAAGAAAGTACGTCGAAAATTCAAAATTACGGTTACTAGGGTGATAAGGGTGGAGCCAAATCATGATAAAAGAAGGCTTAGAATTAAAAAAGGCAGAGCTAAGAGACTGCTAGGTATCGCGTGGGCGGGCTTTAAATAAAAAAAAGTAGGCGGACTTATGTTTAGAGATACTAAAATGGGTGGAGCCTAAATATTATTTTGGAGATATCTAATTCTCTAGGTGGGCGGGGCTACGATTTGAGTTAGCTTGTCTAATGACTGGTGGGAAAAAACTAGATTTAAGCAGATTTAATAATTAAAAAATACCTGAGTGAACAACAAGTATGCACAAAAATTCAGTTGGTTTAACGCAAATTGGAAAAAATGTGGCTAAAAATAGTGCAAGCGTTCGTGCGAATTTGGTTTGATTGGAAAAAAATCTGCATCTCCATTTTTCAGGGAATGGGTTCACCGCGCACCGTTGCATATTGGTTTTTCCCCGATCCGGCTGTGTAACCACGTGCGCGATTCTCCCTCTAACCATTGGATTTTAATTTCACTCGTATGCGGTTACATCCGGGAGGAAGTTCGTAACGAAATTTTTGGACGAAAAATTACTCGCGGAGTAGATTTTCATCATTACACGGTGATATCAAAAATTATCAAATTAAAAAAATAAAGAAGGAATAACGGAATACTTTCGAACAAAATAAGTTAAAGTAGGCGACATGTGCCTACAAAAAAAAGAGTTTTGTAGGCTTTTATGCCAATAATTAATTTTTTTTTAATTTTCTTGTTGCGTCCTCTTTCTCTCTTTTTTTTTACTCCTACTTCTTTCACCCCCCTAAAACACGGGGTAAAGTCGGCTAGGTCAAAGAGTAAGGTCCGCTAGGTTACGGTCCAAGATTAGCTAAGGTACGGTGTAAGGTTGGTAGTAAGAGAAGCGGAAGTGACAAAGGAGAAGTAGAGAGAGTTAAAATTGTGTGAGTAGGAAGAAGTGAGGAGATGTAGGGAATGGATTGGTTCGGTAAGGCGGTAAGGAAAGTAAAGAATGGAGGGAAAGCTGGAAAGTTATTGGAGGGGAGAAGAAATAAGGGCAAAGAAGGATGAGTAGTGGAGGGAAAGTATTTTAAAGGGAGATTTAAATAACTTAATTAACGTCTCAATTAATTGTCTCTATATTGTGAAAAAATATTATTTATGCATAGTAGTTCAGAAGTAAGGACATCACTTTTCATCAATCATGAAACTTATTAACCTTGCTTTTCTATTATTCCAGGTAACAAAATACTGGAGTGGAAATATGGAAAGTAGTGAAAGTGTGGGTATAAGAAGTAGAAAAAGTGAGAACTGGGGGAACAGGGAAAGTGTTTGCGGAGGTAGTATAGGAAGCACGGATGAAAAATGTGAGGGTTGCGAAAGTAGAAAAAAGATGGTTTAGGAGGAGAATTAAGAAACTGATGGGTTGTGGAGGAAGGGAGAGTAAAGGAAGCAAGGGGTGGGAAAGCAAATAAAGTTAAAGGAGAAGAAGTAGGGGAATTTTTGATAAAAAAGTAAGGGGACCGGAAGTATGAAAGTGAGAAAGATATGATTTAGGAAGAGAAGTAATCAAGTGATGCGTTGGATGGGACGCATCATAAGTAAGTAATGGGGCAGCAGAAACAGGGTTATTATGAGTAAGGATGGGAAGAAAGCGAAAGGAGGGGAAGTGATAAAAAATTAAATCAACATAACCAACGTCTATATAAGCTGTGAACTCCTTTTTTGTAGGCACGCGATGCCTACGGTGACATTCGCAGTCAATTTTGAGAGATCTTTTGTTTTTCAGGAAAGACAGAAAAAGCGGTAGTATCTGCATATATGAAGAGAAATCGACGCCAGTAAATGCGAGAGTATCGGAAATTCGTTTTGCATTCTGTTGCCTCACGGAGGTAACTGCACCCAACACCTCTCGCTTTCTTTTATTCTAACCCGCCGGCACTTCACTCTATATCTATTTTCCAATCGAGTTTTCACGCCCCAGTTCCCCCCCCCCCTCCAACACTACCATCGCCACCTTCTTTACCCATTCCAGTGCTTACTACCCCGACCACACATTCTTTTTTTCTGTGCAATTCTCTTTTCACCCAATCGTTTAATTTTATTTTAGACCCTCAGCATCCTCACTGGTCTTGTTTTTGAACTCTAGTTTGACGCAAGCCAGACCATCCTGTAAAATCAAAAATCAGGGTGACCCTTGAAAACGCGGTGATTTTTTTTTTATTCTAGGACACAATAGGAGGGGTAGTGAGAAGAGAGAAAGTAAGTGTAAAAAGAAGGGAAAGTGAAAATTGTGGCAGCAGAGGGAAGTTAGGAGAAGTAGAAAATGAATGGGTAAGGTGGAGAAGTAGAAGAAGTGAGAAATGGAGGAGATGTTAGGATGGATAACAGTTTTGTACATTTTTGAAATAGCGAAACTTTATAGCATGAGTAAAGTGGTAACATTTTTTTCTCTAAATCCAAGATAGCGGTTAACTCAAATTTAAAAAAATTGATAACTTTACTTTTTTTTAACCAAGGCCTCTTTAACTGAGGAGATGTGCAAATTTTTTACAAAAAACATATGATGGTCAGTGACAACCGAATTTCTGACAAAATCCAAGATTGCGGCTTGCTTGAATTTCACAAAAATTATTAATGTCACCATTTTTTAACCAAGGCCTCTTTGTCTTAAAAAGTTGAACAATTTATTTTTATAAAGTAAATGGCAGCCGACATTTGAAATAATTCAATATGTTTTTTGAAAAAAGTGAAAAAAAAATCAATTTAATCGGATAGTAACATCTGTTCTCTTTTTTTCTTTAAAACCTAAAATTTTTTTAAATATTAAAAAAAAAATTTTTTTGTATAGTAAAATTAGTTTTGCTTGTTTGAAACGTTCCAAAATAGCGAAAAAGTAGAAAAGTCCTAAATTGAAAAAAATTTTTTTTTTTTGAAAAAGCCAAAAGATAACATGTGCTTTTGGTCCAAAAAATGTTATTTGAACTTTTCAAAATTCTAAATTAGGCAGTTGTGGAAGACGATTTTGAAAAACTAATGTTGCAAATTTATAAATTAATTTTTTTTTTACGTTGTAACATTCTTACATTTTTTTACATTTAAAAAAAAATTGAATTGGTACCTTGTGCAAATTAGTTCTAATCTCCCTTATCTCTAAGGTAAACGCAAATTTTTATGTAGGCTAACATAAGTCTACAATATTTCATTTTTTATTACTCAATCATACAATATGATGATGATGAGTATATATAAAAGTACACATGCTTTAAATATTCTAATCAATGATTGCAAGATTGAACAAGAAGAAATGAGGATACTTATTGGAACTTTCCTCCTTACCCTAGTGATTTTTCTTAGTTATTCTGGTAAGTGTTATATGAGTATTAAGAACGATAAAAATAAAATATTCCCCAACATGGGACGACCGGAAAATCTCCGTTGATAAAATTTCAAAATGATAAAATTTCTGAATTGAAAAATTCCTGAATTCAAACAACTAAATTTTTTATAAATGTTATTTGTCAATTTTTGAAAACAGTTCAATATTTTCATAAAAAAAAGTATTTTCATTTTTTAAAGTTTTTAAAATCATCGTCCGAATTTGAAATAACAATAATTATCAAAAATCAACATTTCTGGATGACAATTTCTTTCAATTATAATTATTTTAAATTAGACAATAATTGAGGAAACTTAAGACATAAAAAATATATTTTTTTAAAACTGTTCAACTATTCTGTTTTTTACAAACAGCAAAAAATTATTTTAAAAAATTTTTACATGTTTATATTCAGGAAATTTCAATTTCACATATTATTTGTGGACTTTGAAGTTCAGGGACTTTGTTCTTTTATAATGTTCCAATGCGAAAATTTTATTATCAGGAAATCGTATTACTTGGGTATTTGAATTTTAGGAAATTTTCTAATTCGGTAATATTATGAGCTGTTTGAAAAATTTATTATTAGGGTATTTCAAAATTTGGAAATTTGATGACTTTTGAATTTTATAATTCAGAAATTTGTTTATCCGGGAATTTTTCAATTCGGGAATTTTATTATTCGTGAATTTTTCATTTTGGAAATTTTACTTTACGCGATATTCTCGAAGTTCAATTTTTATTTTTCGGGATTAATCAGTCATCTATTATCTTTCCGACATTGAATTATGTAGGTATTTCTGAAATTGGAAATTTTATGGTTGAGAAATGTTATAATTCAGGAATTTCATAACTTGGCATTTTTCAAATTTGGGAGTTTTATTATTTGTGGCTTTTATAGTTCAGGAATTTTATATTCAGGAAATTATATTATTTGGGCATTTTATAGTACAGAAATTTTATTATTTGTAAATTTGCCCTTTCGAGAATTTCACTATTAGAACATCTTATTATTTAGACATTTTATTATTTGGAATTTTATTATTTGGGATTTTGATTTTTTTGGGGTGAATTTTCCAATTCGTGAATTTTATTATTCAAAAGTTTTTCAATAAGGAAATTTTATTATTTCGAAATTTTATTATTTGGGAATTTTCTAATTCGGGAAATATACAGCAACGGGAATCTTATTTTTTGGTATTTTTCACACGTTCTTTATTTTTTGGGAATTTCTCAATTTACCATCATTATAAACTGTTCGATAATTTTTTTTATTCGGAAATTTTAGTATTTGAGAATTTCATAATTTAGGAATTTTATTATTTTAAAATTTTCTAATTAGGGCTTTTGAAAATTTAGAAATTTCATACTTCATGAATTTTTCAATTTTTTAATTTAGAAATTTATTATTTAGAGATTATATTATTTAGGTGTTTTCCAATTCGGGAAAAATACAGTGTCAAGAATTTTATTTCTCGGTATAAGGAAAATTAAGGAATTTTTCAATTCAGGAATCGTATTATTCGGAAAATATATTGTTTAGGTGTTTTCCCATTTCGGAAATTTCCAGTGTCGGGAATTTTATTTTTTGGCATTTTTCATAGGCTATTCAGTAATTTTATAATTCAGGAATTTTAGTATTTTTGACAAATTTTATAATTGAGGAATTTTATTATTTAGTAATTGAATATTTCAGGGATATTATTATTTGGGAGTTTTTCAATCCGGTAATTTAATTGCGTAAGGAATTTTATTTTTAGGTATTTTTCAGTCGTTTCTTATTTTACAGAAATTTTCCAATCAAGGGATTTTATTAATCGTGAATTTTCTAATTAAAAAAATATATAATTCAAAAAATTCATGATTTGCGAATTTTATTATTCAAGAATTTTTTTATTTGAGGATTTTCCGACTCAGAAATATCATTAGGCGGATATTGTATTATTTAGGAATCATCCCGAACTAAAAGCTTCCCGATTAATAAAATTTTTGAATAATTGAATTCCTAAATAGTTTAATTTTAGAACAATGACATTTTTTTTAACTCACGGACACTAAAATTTTTGAGCTATAAAATTTCCGAGTAATAAAATTCTTTCATCATAAATTCACCGAATGATAAAATCCCAGAATAATAAAGTTTCCAAACAGTTGATGTTATTGAACAATTTAGGAAATTAGATTTTCGCGAAATTTATTATCCGGGAATTAATTTTTCAGGACTCTTGTTATTTAAGAATTTTGTAATTGGTGAATTTCACAGTTTCGGGTATTTTATTATTCTCGAATTTTAAAATTCGGGAATTTTATTATTCGGCAATTTTCTCTTTAAATTTTCATTAAGATAACCGGCTCATCCCGAAAAATAACATTCACGACACTGTAAAATTCTCGAGTTAGGAAATTTCTAAATTATTATATTCCCGAACAGTCTATATGACTGTGCAATTCAGGGAATTTATTAATCGCAAATTTAATTATCAAGGGATTTCATTATGCGGGTTTTGTCTATTTCAGGAACTTTACTGCGCCAGGAATGTTATTTTTCGTGATTTTTCAGCCGTCCCTCATTTTTCGGGAATTTTTTAGTTCGTTAGTATCATAAACTGTCCGGTAATTAATTCGAAAAGTTCATAATTGAAAAATTTTATTATATTGTGATCAATATAATATAATATTATATTTTATAATTTACACTTTTTTTTAATTATGCTTTTTGAAAAATAATGAAACTGCACAATAACTTTACTTTTAATAGAGCTTGAATTAAAAAAAAAATTGAACTTATGAAATAAGTTAAAGCTTTTAATAATTCATTTTTCTAAATGTTACAATTTTACTGTTTAGTCTTTATGAATTTTATTTTCCAATTTTCAAACCTTTTAATATGAAATATGGTGGGTCGAAAAACAAAACTTTGGAAATGGGAAATGGAACTATGTATAAAATTAGCATATAAGTATCCTAAAAAAAATTAGTTAATTTGAATTCGTTTGATTCACTTTGCAAAAAATAATTATATTCCACAATTACTCTAATTTTAGTGATGCTCAAATTTTAAGAAATCCGAATTTATTAAATTCGTTGAAACTAATAATTATTTTTTTTTTGAGGCTCAATTTTTTACAAATATTCAATCTTCGGAAATTTAAACTTTGAATTTTTTAATTTTTCAAAATAGAATATGGAAAGGGGAAAAGAGGAAAGAGAAAAAAAATAGGAAAAGATAAATTAGAAAAAGTAAAGGGAAAACAGAAAGTGGAAATGCAGAAAAGAAAAAGAAAAGAAAAAAAGGGGAAGTAGAAAGTGAAAAAGAGAAAGTGGATAAGGGAAAAGAAAAAGTAGAAAGGAAAAAGTAAAATAAGAAATAGAAAAGGGTAAAAGGAAAAGTAAAAAGGTGAATAGGGGGAAGGAAAACTAGAAAGAGAAACCAGAAAAGGAAAAGTAGAAAGGAGAAGTAAATAGGGAAAGTGAAAACGAGAAAAGAGGTGAAATGGGATAAAAAAAAGTAGAAAGAGTAATATGGAAAATGAGAAGGTACGGGCAAAAAGAGAAAGAGGAAAAGTGAAAGCAAGAAGGGAGGAAATAGTAAGTGGAAAGGATAAATATGAAAATTGAAGAGCAAAAGGAAAAATAAAAACAGAAAGGAAAAAGGGAAAAGAAGAAAATAAAAAAAGGAAAGGGAAAAGGGAAAGAGGAAGGAGAAAAGGGAAGGTTGAACAAGAAAAGGGTAAAAAAAAAGAAAAAAGGAAAGGGGAAAAAGAAAGATGAAAGGTGAAAAGGGAAAAGAAAAATGTTAAAAGAGAACAAGGAAAGTTGAAAGGGAGAAAGTAAAGTAAAAAAGGAAAGTTTGAAGGGGGAACAAAGAGAAAAAAAGGGAACAGTAAAAAAAGACAGAGATTTCTCGATCGTTATAAACGTTTTAAATACCTAAAACAATTTCCATTTCATTTCTGTTGGTTTATAATTTTTTTTTAAACAAGGTATCACTAAATTTTAAAGTTTTTAAAATATTATAATTGGTTCAAACAATTTATTCCTGTAATCGTAAACAGTTTTTTTCTGGCAATAATAACACAATTAAAAAATACAAATACAAAATTTTAAAAATAATTACCAAATATCTTTAAATAAATATATTTATCTCGACATTTGTTAATTGTGCCATTGATTTTAGAAGCAAATTACTTTTCACGATTACGAAGAGAATAATTCTTTAAACAGAATAAAAATTGGTTAAATAATTACTAAATATATTATTAATAAGTATCATTTTCTGAGCACATTAAGTATATTATTCATTCCTAAAAGTTATCACTTTTGACGATTTACAGGCAAAACGGAAATTGTTCAAACAAACAATACTTGTTTAAACAATCTAAAATTAGTTACAAAGTATTTTAATTTTGTCCTTCGCCTCATGAAAATAATTCATGTTGAAAAAGTTCTAAACAATTTTTATTTTGAAATTTACATAAAACTTCTATTTTGCATTTTCTGAGGCATTTTCCGGGAACAAGAAAAAAATATAAGGGTAGTGGGGAAAATAAAAATTCATCAAGTGAAAATTATTCTTTGAAAATTCCTCCGGAGGTTACTTCAGTTTGATCTACAAATGCATTTGTTTGATACTCCACAACCACTTAAATTTTAGTGGTGTTCAAATTTAAAAAATCCAAATTTATTAAATTAGTTGAAACCTATAATTATTTATTTTTTTCAAGGCTCAGTTTTTAAAAAATATTTAATCTTTAGAAATTTCAACTTTGAATTTTTTAATCTTTAAAAATTAAAATAGGAAAAGGGGAAAAGAGAAAGCGGAAATGAAAGAAGATAAAGTGGAAAGGGGTAAAGGGGGAAGGGGTAAAGGGGAAATGAAAAGTGAAAACATTTCTGTTGTTTAAAATTTTTTTTTAAAGCAGGTGTCAGCTTATTTTAAATTTTTCAAACAATTATTATTTGTTTCAACAATTTTTTTCTTGTAAACCTAAGCATTTTTTTCTGGAATTAATAATAGAATTGACAATAACAAATACGAAATTTTTTTGATAATAACCAAATATCTTCTAATAAATATAGAGATCTTAACATTTGTTAATTGTGTCACTGATTTAAAAAAAATTACTCTTTACAATTATGAGGAGAGTAATTATTTAAACGGAATAAAAATTAGTTGAATAATTACCAAATAGATTATTTGAAAGTATTATGTTTTTGGTACATCGAGTGTATTATTCATTACTAAAACTAATCACTTTTGACGATCTACAGGCAAAACGAAAATTGTTCAAACAAACAATACTTGTTCAAACAATTTAAAATAAGTTACAAAGTACATTAGAATTTGTCATTTGCCGCATAAAAATAATTCATGTTGCAAAAGTTCTAAACAATTTTTTATTATGAAATTTACATAAAACTTCTATTTTTCGTTTTCTGAGGCATTTTCCGAAAACAAGAAAAAAATATAAGGGTAGTGGGAAAAAATAAAATTTATCAAGTGAAAATTATTCTTTGAATTTTTCCCTAGAGGTGACTTCAGTTTGATCTACAAAAAAGTTAATAACAAGAGCTCCTTTTTTTTTTAATTTTTTGAAAAAGATTTTTTCCAATTCAAAACCCCGTATAAATTTTAAAAGCCCAGAGACACGGGTTAATATTGACCGATATAAAAAAATTTGGAATTTATTATTTCGAAAACAAACAAACTAGGGTGAGAGATCAATAACCAAAAACCGAAAGTCAAATTTTTACAGGTATAAATTTGAACCACTATTGTAAGTAGTAGAGTCATCTAAGGTACGGGGTAAATACGGCTAATGTACGGGGTAAAGTGGACTGGAGTATTAGGTTCACTCGGCTAAGATTCAGTGTAAAGTCGGATAAGGTACAGGGTAACATTTTATTTGCTACGGGGTAAAATTGGTGACGGTACGAGGTGAAGACGGATAAGGTACGGGGTAGAGTCGTCCAGAGTACGGGGTAATGTCGGGCAAGGTACTGAGTAAAGTCAATTACTGTACAAGTTAAGTCGATTAGAATACGGGGTAAAGACGGCTTAGGTACGGGGTAAAATCTTCTGGAGTACAGGGTGAAGTCGGCTCAGATGCGGGGTAAAGTCGGCTAGAGCACAGGGTAATGTCGGTTAGGGTGCGAAAGGAGGTCGTCTTTGGTTGGGTGAAGTCATTTAAGGTACGGGGTAAAATCAGCTAGAGTACGAGGTCAAATTATCTTGGGTAGGGGGGAAAATTCATGTGAAGTACGAGTTAAGTCAGCTAGAGCACAGGGTAAAATCGGTTAGAGTACGGGTTAAGGTCAGCTTTGGTAGCGCAAAGTCGACTAGGGTACTAAGTGAATTTGTCTCAGGTAATGGGTAACTTCGGGTAAAGTACGGGGTGAAATCAGCTAGGGCACGAGGTAAAGTTGTCCTAAGTAGGGGCTAAAGTCAGGAAAGGTACGGGGTAAAGTCGGCTAAGGCATGGGGTAGTGTCATTTAGGGTTATATGATGAGTTTTGCTATGTTAGGGATAAAGTCCTCTAGGGAACGAAGTAGAGTCGTCTTAGGTCATGGGTAATGTTAGGTAAGGTACAGGGTAAAGTCAGATAATGTACAGGGTGAATTTGGCTAGGGCACAAGGTGACGTTGGTTATGGTACGAAATGAGGTCGGCTAAGGCAGAGTAAAGTCGGCAAGGGTAAGGTAGAGTCGACTGGGGTACAATGTAAAGTCATTTTGAGTAAAGGGGTAACGTCAGGTAAGTTGCGAGAAAAAGTCGGATAATGTTGGGGGTAAAGTTGTCTACGGCACAGGGTGAAGTCATTAAAGGTAACATGATGAGTTTAGCTATATAAGGGGTAAAGTAGCCCAGGGTACAAAGTGCAGTCGTCTTAGGTTACGGGTAACGTCGAGTAAGGTACAGGGTCACGTCAGCTAGAGTACGAGGTAAAGTTGTCTTGGGTAGAGAGTAAAGTCAGGTGATGTACAAAGTATAGTAATCTATGGTACGGGGTAAAGTCAATTCATATACGGAGTAAAATCGTCCAGAACGCAGAGGAAAATTCGACCATGATACGGAAGTAGGTTGGCTACGGTACGGGGTAAAGTTGGTTAGTGTCTGGGATAAAGACGGCTAAGGTACAGGGTAAAATAGTCTAAAATACGGGGTGAAGTCGCTTAAGAGGCGAAGTAAAATTGGGTGAGGTACGAAGTAAAGTCGGCTAGGGCGCGGACTATGGTCAATTAGAGTACGGAATAAGGTTAACTATGGTAGGGGTAAAGTTGGCTGGGGTGCGTGGTATAGTCGTCTCGGGTATTGAGTAATGTTGGGTAAGGTACGGGGTAAAATTGGCTAGGACTTAGGATAAAATTAATCAGGGTACATTGTAAAATAATCTAGGGTTTTGGGTAAAGTTCGTTAAGGTACGGGGTAAAATAGGCAAAGTACAAAAAAAGTCCTCAATCTCTATATTTTTCTTGCAGAATTAAAAGCTGCGAAAAAGAATGAAGCTGATCCATCTGGCTCAAGAAATCCTCACGTTCGTCCAGATTCCTCAAATCATGTGCATGTTCCAATTTTTCTGAAAGGGAAATGGATCAATGTAACGACAGATTCTTTTGGGAACGTGGTCGATGCTCACATTATACCCCTTTCAGATAATATTCGTCCATCACCCGGAAGTCGCCTTAGAACAGCTAATTATCGTACACAAGGCATACAATTTAAAGTGCACGTCGATCGTTTCAATAAACTGATGGGAGCATCTCCACCATCACCACCGAGAAGTCCTTAAAGTTCGCGATTCATGTTAAAATAATTTAAGTGAAACTTCTTTGAAGACGAGAGTGAATTACAGACGCGAGGGAATTAAAAAAAGGATTAACCGTACGACCGTACGACCGCACGACCATACAACCTTGCAGGGTCTGGATCGAGAAATTTTTCTGTCTCTCTTACATCCACTTTTCCTCTTTTTCACATTCTCCTTTGTCTTCTTCTTACCCTTCCTCCTCCTCTTTGCCCTTTCCTGTTTTCACTGAAAAGAAATTCCTCTGTCTTTTTAACATTTCCTCTTCCCCTTTTTGTCACTCTCCTCTTTCTCTTTCTCTTTCTCATACTCTTCCCTCTCCTCTTCCCGCTTTCCCATTTCCTCTCCTCTCTTTATTCGCGTCTTCCTTTTGTGTAGCGATTCAAAATAGCTTTAAAGACTTCTCTTCGATATCCTTACTCTTTCTATCTGCACTGTATTAAATTTTAACAAAATAAAAAATAAAAAATGTGCCTACCATGCAAGCACATTTTCATCGCGCGCGGCTCGCTTCGCTCGCAAGTTTAAGCGCGCCTACTACGCGCGACTGTTTCTTGTCGCGCTTCGCGCTCGATAATATTTTTATCTAAAGTAGAGCTTGAAGCATCGACAGCTGTGATTAAGTGATTGTGAATGCTCTTTTGTTAAAACTCCTTGGGCTTTAACGGACATATTTTCATCACATATCTCGTGTTTCGCACTCAATTTTGTTAAAAATGTGAACTTTTCTACATCATATTTGACACTCTTATATCAAATGTATATTCCATTTGTTTCTACATATTGACCTCGGATTGCTTATTCAGATATTGCAAAATAAAAAACGAATTTCATTGGCCATGATTACTTTAATATTTGTTCCTTATTTTACATGAAATTTCATTCTTAGCTACCCTGAAAATGTATATCATTTTAATAAACCTATATTATCACAATTTATAATATGCACTGGTTTTGAAACTGAATCTTTTCCATTTTCTTGTTATCAAAATTTTAAAAAAGTGCGCATCGTATAAAAATTTTTTTTTCTTATAAAGCATTTTACTGCAACTTTTGTCCTTTTTCCATAAATTTAATTTGTTAATTTTCAATTTTTTTTCTAAAATTCAAACTAAAAATACGGGTTTGCAATAATACGCAAATTCTTAGAGAAATTTTTGAATCCTTTTTGGGCAAACAACTTTTGTTGATTAATTTTTTTTTCGCACCTCATGTTGTTTTTTAAAGAATTCAATATTTTCATTTTCAAATCTTATTTTTTACGAATAAAACAAAAACCGCACATTCTATCAAAAAATAATTAATAACGAATTTTCAGCTCTTTTTTGGGGCACAATTATTCAAAAAAAATTTTTCCTTAGCTTGCATGTTTTGTACAAAGATTTAATTTTTTAATTTTCAATGTTATTTTTACGAATAAAATCAAAACTATGCCTACTGTAAAAAAATAATTAACAAAAAATGCGTAGGTCTTTCTTAGGTAAACAACTTTCTTTCTCATTATTCGTTTACGTAGCTTGTGTCCTTTTTTAAAAAATTAAATTGTTTTCATTTTTAATGCTCAGGATAAGGAAAAGCGGAAGTTAAAGGGGAAAACAAAAACCACACATCCTATAAAGAAATGATTACTGAAAGATTTGTAGATCTTTTTTTAGGGCAAACAAATTTTGACAATTTTTTTTTACCTTTTGTTGTTTTTCTAAAAATTTAATGTTTTTATTCTCAACGTTATTTTTCACACATGAAACAAAAACCACGCATCCTTTAAAATAATGATAGCTAATCAAATTAATGAAAAATGTCTAGGTTTTTCTTAGGTGAACAACATTTTTTCTTATTATTCTTTTTCGCAGCTTGCTTCTTTTGTTCAAAAATTAGATTTTTTTAATTTTTAATTTTAAATTTTCAAGAATAAAACAAAAACCACGCATTCTATTAAAAAATGATAAATAACAAATTTGTAGTTTTTTTAGGAGGAACAACTATTAAATATAAAATTTTCTGTAGCTTGTGTCATTTTTCCAAAAATTAAATTTTTAAAATTTTAAATGTTCTTTTTACGAATAAAAACAAAACTACGCCTCCTGTGAAAAAACAATTGACAAAAAATACGTAGGTCTTTCTTAGGTGAACAATTAAAAAAAATTTTTTTTTACGTAGCTTGTGCCGTTTCTCCAAAAATTTAATTTTTTTATTCTCAATGATCAGGGTAAGGGGAAGCGCAAGTTGAAAGGGAAAACAAAGCCAAGCATCCTATTGAAAAGTGATTATTGAAAAATTTTCACATACTTTCTGGGTAAACAAATTATTTTAATTGATGTTTTTTGTACCTTGCGTTGTCTATTAAAAAATTTAATTGTTGTATTTTGAACTTTATTTTTTACACAGAAAACAAAAACCGAGCATCCTATTGAAAATGATAATTACCAAAGTTTCAGATCTTTGTTAGGGAAACAACTATTTTAAAATTAATATTTTTTGTAGATTGTGTTGCTTTTCTAAAGATTTAATTTTTTTATTTTTAATTTTGCTTCTTAGGAATAACACAAAAAGACACACCTTACAAAAAAATAATCAATAAAACATGTGTAGGTCTTTTTCAGAGAAACAACTTTTGTCTGATCATTCTTTTCCGCAGCTAGTGTCCTTTGTCAAAAATTTTATTTTTTTAATTTGATATTTTTCAAAATAAAACAAAAATTACGCATCCTATCAAAACATAATTAATAAGAAATTTGTAGCTTTTTCGAAGACGAATAACTTTAGTTTTTAAAAAATTTTTTTGTACCTGGTGTCGTTTTTTCAAAAATGTTTACTTTTTATTTTTAATTTTGTTTCTTACGAACGAAAAAAAAACCAAGTATTCTAAGAACTGTAATAATAAACCAATTTCTAGCTCTTGTTTAGTCAAACAACATTTATTTAATTATTATTTTGTAGCTTGTGTCGCTTGTCTAAAAATTTTATTTTTGTATTTTTATTGTTGTTTTTTACGAGAAAAAAAACGAAAAATGCGTCTCCTATCAGAAAATGATTTATAACTAATATGTAGGTTCTTTTTGGGTAAACAACTTTTGTTTCAATATTCTTTTTTCGTAGCTTGTGTCGTTTGTCCAAAAATTTATTTTCTTTATTTTAAATGTTAATAAAAAATAACAATAAAATAAAAAAAACAATTAAAAATGTGTATCTCTTTTTTAGGATAACAACCTTTGTTTCATTTTTTTTGTAGCATGTGTTGTTTGTCTGAAAATTTTATTTAACTTTTTTTAGTGTTGTTTTTTAAAAATAAAACAAGAATCACGTGTCCTATAAAAAAGTCATCTGTAACAAATTTTTAGATCTTGTTTAGGCAAACAACTTTCATTTTATTTTATTTTTTTATAGCTTGTGTTGTTTGTCTGCAAATTTTATTTTCTTATTTTTCGTGTTGTTTTTCACTAATGAAACAAAAACTACGTGTCCTTAAAAAAAGTAATGACAAACAAATTTTTACCTTTTGTTTAGGCGAACAACTTTTATTTAATTTTTTTTTTCGTTGCTTATGTTATTTGTCTAAAAAATTATTTTTTTGTATTTTCTGATGTTGGATTTCACAAATAAAACAAAAACTACGTGCCCTATAAAAAGCAATTTAATAAAAAATTTATAGCTCTTTTTAAGGTGAACAACTTTTTTCTCATTACTTTTTTTTCGTCACTTGTGTTGTTTGTTAAAAAAAAATTTTATTTTTTTATTTTCAATATTTTTTTATAAATGAAACAAAAACAGCGCCTTTTATAAAATAATGATTTATAACAAATATGTAGATTCTTTTTGGGTGAACAACTTTTGTTTTAATATTGGTTTTCTGTAGCTTGTGTCTTTTTTCAGAGATTTAATTTTTCAGTTTTAAATGTTGTTTCTTACGAATGAAACAAAAACTACGCCTTCTATATAAAAATAACTGATAAGAAATTTGTAGATCCTTTTTGGGTGAACAAATTTTTCAAATAATTTTTTTTGTAACTTATGTTGTTTTTCGTGAAATTTAATGTTTATGTTTTTAATGCTATCTTTCATGGTTGAAACCGAAACCAGGCGTTCCAGCAAAGAATAATCAATAAAGAATTCGTATATGTTTTTTAGAATAACAACTTTTGTTTCATTTTTTTACGTCGCAAGCATATCGCTCATCGTAAATTATAAAATTAACGGGTATTATAATTTTATTTCCAAAAAATCAGATAATTTTTTATCTTGAATGAACATAATTCATAGAGAGTTAAAATCATATATAATGCTACATTACAAGCTTGTTGAAGGTGAGCAAACTTAAAAAATTTCTGGACGACTAAAAAATCCTGAAAAAAGTTTGAAATAAAAATTCCCGAAATTATGAAATTGCCGCCAATTTATAATAATACCAAATTTAAAAATGTCTAAATAATTAATTTTGCGATATTTATTGCTCTTGTGATGAACATTTAATTCTTCTATTCTTCATTTGCAATGATAAATATTTTGAAAAATCTTTAAGATTTTAAATTTAAACATTAATTTTTAAAAACGCACTAAACATGAATGATTTTTTTTTCATTAAGATATTTGATTATTGTATTTTTGGTTGAAAAACAGAATTAAATGAAAGATAATTTATTTTTATGATTATATTTGTCAATTTTCTCTTTTGAATATTTTTTTGCGGCATTTTGCATACATGCCTAAATTTTGATGAGACAAAATTTACAGATAATTAAAAATGTTGCATAAAGGTCATAGAATTTTTGTAACAATTTTTAAAAATATTTTATTATTTGAATGAATTTCATAATTTTTATTTTATATTCGCCAGTAAATTCTAACAATTTTAATTATTCGGCAATTCCCTGGTTAATGGAAAAATGTACTGAGAGTGTAATTATCGAGCTCGGTGTAGAAAACGCTTTTGCTAATGACGTCCTTTCGAAATTTCTTGCGGATATTCAGTTACGTGGCGGAATAAAATTCTCGTTAAATATTTTATAATTCATTTTTGTAAATTTAATATGAAGGAAAAATGTACCGCTAGTGGAAGACCACTCACATCGAAAAGTATAACATTAACGTAAAGTCGTAGGCAAAATATAAAAATATAAGGAATTTAAACTAAAATTTATAATAAAAAAATTTCTTAAATCTATGGATAAGGAAGAGTGATACAAAACAAGTTAAAACAGGCACCGTGCTCCTAAGAAAATGGATTCGTAGTCTGTTGAGACGTTATAAGGTCGTTTCCCTCCGCTAACTCTTCCCCTTCCCTACTCATCCTCCCTTTACATCGCTAGTCAAGGTTCCTATAGGTCTAATTCGCTACTCTCCTATATACCTTCCCACTTTTATTAGTTCCCCTCTTCTTAATCCGTCTACTTGCCCTCCTTTAACTTCCCTAATTTCTCCTGCTTTCCCTTTCCTCACTTCTCCTAATTCTCCTCCCTCATTTCTACTAACTTTTTTACAAAACCTCCCAACGATTTTCCTCACTTTCCCTTCATCACTTTCTCTCACTTGCTCTACTTCTTCTCTCACTGTTTTTCCTTACTTTTTCAACTTGTTGTCTCATAATTTTTTTTCACATTACCTATCTGCTATAATTTCTTTTCACTCTTATTACTTCTCGTCTCATAATTTCCTCTCACTTATCTAAAGCTTTTTTTCTCCACTTCCTCTGCTACCTACTTTTTTATTTGCTATCACTTTTTCTACTTCCCCTTCTCTGATATCCACTTATTCATTCTACCTTTGACACCACTTTTCCTTATTTACCCTGTATTACCACCCCTCATTTTATATTATCTCCTAACCCATCTTTTACCTACCCCCATAATTTACTCTACTAATTGTCCCACAATTTCCCTTATTTCTGCTCCTTCTCCTCTCCTTACTTCTTTTTCTGCCCTCACTTCTTCAACTTCCTCTTTCCTTATTTTCACTTACTTACTCTAACTACCCTCCAACCATTCTTTTTACTCGCCTCCTCAATACTTCCTCTCACTTCCTCTACTTTTTCTTTTAACATTCGCTTTTACTTCACCTACAACCCCTTTCATTATTTTTCGTTACTTCCCCTTCTACTCATTACCTCACTTCCTCTAATACCACTTAAATCATTCCCCTTGCGACCCCTTCCCTCATTATATTTTATTTTCCAGCTCTCGTATCATTCACCTAATAATTTTCCGAACTTATGATCCCTTCATTTAAATTTATATATCATACTTCTCATCCTCTAATTTCCATTTATTCCCATTACTTCTTCTTTTATGATTTGCCCTCACTCACATAGCGCCCCCTTTTGTCACTAACTCTGCTACCCATTTTTTTATTTCCGACCACTTCTCCTACTTTCCTCTCTTATTTCTACTGACGTGCTGTTTTTCCCTTTTCTTATTTCTTGTGCTTCTCCCTCCCTAAGTTCTACTTACTTTCTCTTTTTTTCTTTTCTCACCTACTTCAATAGCACTTTTCTCATCTCCCCGACATACTTTTTTAATTTTATATCATTTGTAGCCCCACCTTTCACTCCTTTGAAAATTCCCCCTACTTATTGTCCTTTTCTCTTCTCCTACCCTCTAACATACCTCTCAACTTCAATGAGTTTCCCTCTTCTTATTTCGTATTATTCCCGTTCATTATTTCAATCTATTGCTCCTCTTTCTTCTACTCTCATTTTTCCTACTTTTCTCTTCCTCATTTTCACTTACCTACCCTACTTACCCTTTCTATATTTTTTCTCACTTTTTTTCCCATACTCACTTTTACTTCCTCTAGTTCTTCTCTCATAGTTTTGACTTATTTTCTCTGCATCTTTCCTCATTATTTCCTCTCACTCTACCTACAACTGCTTCTGTTATTTTCAATTACTTTCCCTACTACTACTTTTCTCTTTTTTTCTATTACTACATAACCTATTTTACTGCCACTCTTTTTCTCATTTTTTCTTATTTCTCACCCCTTTTCTTATCTCAGCCCTTATCTCCTGTACTTATCCCCTAATATCCTTTTATTTCTTATACTTTTTGCTCTAGAGTTTCCTTTCACCTTCATCACTTCTACTTTGTTCATTCACCCTTACTTATCCTACGCTCCCTTTCGCTACTTCCTCTGCTACCCATCCTCTTATTCCCAATTACTCACCCTACTTTATTTCTTCTTAGCTTCATCTACTTGTCCTTCTCTCATTTCTTGTACATTCCTTCCCCTTAGCTCCTCTCAGTTCTGCTTCTTTACTTTCCCTCATTTTTTCTAATGTCACTTACCTTATTTCGCCTGAATCCCCGCTCCTTATTTTATATTAAATCTCACCTCACCTTACACCTACATCTTCAATTTCCCCTACTGATTGTCCCTCTGCTCTACTTTTCAACACCTTAATTTACTTTTTTCTTTCCTCATTACGTTTAGTTTCTTTTCCCTTACTTTTTCTTCTTCTTCTGCTTCCCCTGTTCTCACTCCTGCTGCTTTTATTTTCTCTACTACACCTCTCCTCATTTCCACTTACTTACTCTACTAGTTCTTTCACCATTTTTCCTTTACTGCCCCCTACATCACTTTCTCTTATTTTTTTCTACTTCCACTCTTATTGTTTTTCCTCACTTTCCCTACCTCTACTCTGATCATTTTTCCTTACTTGATTTGCTACGCCTCCTATCATTTCCTCTTACTTCCCCTACTAATAGTTTTCTCACTTCCTCTTGAACAACCTAACTTATTTCCCTGCTACCCTTTTCCTCATTATTTATTTGTTTTCTACCACTACTTTCACCTAACTCCTAAGACCCTGTACTTATTATCAACTCACTTCCTTTAATTTCTCATTCTTCTCGTCCTATAATTTCCGCTTACTTTGATGATTCAGTTATTCTACGCCAGCTTCTCTTACTTCCGCTGCAACCCATACTTTTATTTTGTATCCATTCTCCTACTTTCCCTCCTCAACATTTCACTTACTTCCCCTATCTACTCTCTTCTTATTTGTCGTACGCCCTCTCCCTTTAGCTTACTTCCTTTTCCCCAGCTTGATTCCTCTAATATAAATTCCCTCTTTTCCCCTGCATCCCTGCCCCTTTTTTTTAAATTATTTCCAACGCCACCTGTGACCTACACCCATAATTTCTCCTACTTATTGTCACCTATTTTTACTTTTTTTCCCTTTATTCGGCATAAATTTTATTCCATAGTTTTCCCTATATCATTCTCTTTTCCCCTTTCACTTCCTATACTTCTCAATCCACAATTGCCTTGCACTTTCCTACTTCTTTTTCCATTATTTCACCTTAATTTCTTTACTTATTTTCACATCATTTTCCATTACTTCCTCTACTGTCCCTCAGATAAATTTCCCCCTACTTCCTTAACTTTTTCTATAATGATTTCACATCACTTCCTCTACTATCACTGTCTTTATTTCCTCTACTTTTCATCTCCTGATTTTTCCTAACTTCTCATATCTTCTTTCCCATAATTTCACTTATTTTCCTTCACTCCCCTTCCTTCATATAACCTATCTACCCACTTTTTTCCACTACTCCTACTTTTTTCATTTCCTCTCGCTTTTCTTACTTACAGAAAATACGGCAGACCGACATATGACCGACAAGGGTTTTTGCCCTTGACAACAAAACCCTGAATCAAGACAATAACAAAAGATTAAAAAAAAATAATGAAAAGTTAAACATAAAAGGTTTTGATCAAAAAATTTGATTACATAAAGGTGAATAGAAGAAAAAGATAAAAAGTAAAAAATGCAATTGATACACTTAAATCATCGGTAATTAACTTGTATTCCGAAACAACTTGCAGTCCTAAGTAATCCACTTCTAATCTGAAGTAATGATTCTAGTAATTCTAGGTAATGTAGTCTAATCCTAGGTAATCCACTTGTAATCCCAGATAGTTTACTTATAATTCTCGGTAATCGAGTATGATCATGAATAAGATACTTGTAATCAGGCGTTATCCACTCGTCGCCCAACGTAATCTAAGTAATTCAAGTAATCCTAGTTATTCAGTATAAATTCTGTAAATCCACGTGTAATTTCACGTAATTTAATTATAATTTAGGGTAATTTACGTGTAATCTAAAGAAAATCGAGTAATCCAGTATATTTCTATGCAATCCATTCGTAAACCACCTGTAATACCCTATAATCCTGTTTTTTATTTTATGCAATCCATTTGTAATCCTGGCTAATGCAGTATAATCCTAGGTAATTCACTTGTAAATCCAGGTGAATTTATTTGTAATTCTAGATGATTATTTTATTATTTATCATTATTTTAACATTATAATTTTTTTTTATTATTTTGAATGTATTATTATTTTTATTTTATTATTATAGATCTAACATAATCCACTTGTAATCCAGCGTAGTCCAAACAATTCCAGTAATCAAAGCAATCTACTATAATTCTCAGTAATCCACTTGTAGTATTAGATAGTGAAATTATAATCCCAAATGGTGCTCTTGTAATGCTAAGCAATCCACTTGTAACCTGGATTGATCCAAACAATTCAAAATACTCTGAAGTTACTTAATCGTAATCCACCTGTCATCCCATGTGATCAACTTTAATTCTAGGTAATGCACTTGTAATCTTACATCTCAATTCTTGTTAATCCAGTACAATTGTATATAATCCACTTGCAGTATTGAGTAGTCTACATTTAATTCCAGGTAATCCACTTATAATCTTAGGTAATCAGTTTGTTATTCCAGATCTAGTAACATCCTTGGTTATCGACTTGTAATTCCGGGTAATCTAATTGTAATCCTACGTAAAAGAAAAAAACGAATAAGTAAAATTTAAGATGTTTAAAATAATAAAAATTAAATTAAATAAATATGAATACCATTTGCGAAGTAGAAAACACAATTGAAAATTGGAAATTTTATCCGTTCTGTGAAGTGGAAAGTAAATTAGGTGAAATTAAAATTGTAATACAAATAGACTATCTAATCCATCATCATTGTGGGCAATCCCCATTTGTAATCCAGATTAAATCACTTCTCCTTTCCGGGAATCAAATTCTAATCCCAGGTTATTAATTAAAAATTCTAGGTAATCCACTTGTAATCCAGCGTAGCCTAAGACATGTAAGTAATTCAGTTAAGTCCTCGGCAATCCACTTGTAACCCTAGATAATCTGCTTGTTATATTAAGTATATAACTTGCAATTCAAGAACATGAATTTATAATTACATATAAGCCAATTTTAATCAAAATAACAATTACTACCCTACTTCTACTTTTCTCGCTTCCTCTATTACCACTTACTTCATTTCCCCTGCTACTCCTTCCCTCATTTTGTCCTATTTTCTACCCATTCCTTCACCTTCCCCTTAATTTTCCGTACTTATTATCTTCTCATTTTCTCTTATCTATCACACTTTTCATGCTATAATTTCTTCTTACTTGCTATAATTTTTCTCCCGTTATTTCCCCTCACTTATCTTAAACGCATTCTGCAACTTTCTCTCCTACCTCACCTCTTATTTCCTATCACTTTTTCTACTTTTCCTTTTTTTATTTTCACTAACATGCCCTACTTTCTCTCTTGTTTTTTTTGTGCTTCCTTTTTCCTAAGTTTAACTCACTTTCCTGCCTTCCTTAAAAAAATAAACTTGTATTTTAAAGTTACTTTTATTACTGAATAATCCACTTTACACTTTTAAGATTCAAAATTTCCTCTCTCCTTCACCCGTCTATTCACCTACTCCATAAATTCTCGTACTTACTGTCCCCGCATTTCCCTTTATTTATCGCACTTCCCATTCTATAATTTCCTCTCACGTCCATTACTTCTTTCCCAGTCATTTCCCCTAAGATATTCTACAAACCTTTCCAAGATTTCATCAGCTACCCATTCTCTTATTTACTATCACTTCCTCTACTTGTCCTTTACTTGTATCTACTCACATACCCTATTTTCCTTTTTATTTTTTTGTGCTTCTTTTTCCCCGAGTTCCAATGAATTTTCTATATTTTCAAAAATAATTAACTTGTGTTTTGAAGTTGCTTTTAATTCTGAATAATGCACTTTACTCTTTCAAGATTGAAAATATTTTTCCTAATTACAATTTCATCTCTGCTTACTTCCTCTACTACTACTTTTCTCACTTTCTCTAATAACAGTTACATCATTCCCCCTGCTACACCTTTCCTTATTTTGTCTCATATCCCACCTTTCCTTTTACGTACCTCTTAATTTTCTGTACTTATTATTACCTTATTTTTCTTTACTTCTCACGCTTTCTATCCTTTAATTTCCCCTTACTTCCATCACTTCTTCTTCCATCATTACCCCTCACTTATCTTACGCACACCTGCGCCAGTTCCTCATCTACCTATCCTTTTATTTTTTATCACTTCCCCTACATCCCCTTCTTTTATATATTTTCACATACTCTTCTCCCTCTCTTATTATTTCTCGTGCTTCTTCTCCCATCAGTTGCTCTCCCATCCCCTTTTTTGATAAAGGAATGGACTTGTATTCCAAAGTAACTTTTAATTTTGAATAGTTTACTTTGCACTTTTAAGATTTAAAATTTCCTTCCTTATTACAGCTTCATCGCGTTGGATATCTATCCTGAGAACTAAGATACTTTCCATCAAAGATTTCTGTTTCTTCTTTCTTTTTTTGACACCAGTCACCTCACTTTACCAAATATCCTTTCTGCCATTTCCCCTTACTTCCGTACTACTTTTTCCTCACTTCCCCTTACACCACTTACTGCATTCCCCCTTTCCCCCCGCTTTTTTTTTCTTGTTCCTGAAAGGTCTTTTCACCTTGCCCTTAATTTTTCGTACTTATTATCATCTCATTTTTCTTTATTTCTTACACTTCCTATTATATATTTTTCCCTTACTTTAATTTCTTCTTTATCCAATTATTACCCCTCACTTATCTTACGCCCCCTCGCGCTACTTCCTCTGCTACCTATACTTTCATTTCTTATCACTTTTCCTAATTCCCGACTCTTATTTCCACTCACATACCCTACTTCTTCTCTTTTTTACGTGCTTTCCCTTCCTTAAGTTTCCCTCACTATCCTATTCTTCTCGAAGTAATCAACTTGTATTCCAAAGTCACTTCTCATTCTGAATAATCCACTTTATACTTTTAAGATTTGGAATTTCCTTCCTCATTACAATTTTATTGCGTTAACCATCTATCCTGAGGGCTTAGATATTCTTCCTCAAAGATTCTTGTTTCTTTTTTTTTTTGATACCACCCACCTTACTTCACTAACTACCCTTTTTCTTATTTCCCCTTACTTTCGTACTACTTTTTTCCTTACTTACTTCTACACCACTTACTGCATTTCCCTTTTCCCCCTTCTCTCATTTTTTCTAATTTTCCGCCTGTCTTTTCACCTAGCCCTTAATTTTTTGTACTTATTATCACCTCCTTTTCCTCTATTTCGCACACTTTCTATCCTATAATTTTCCCTTACTTCCATTACTTTTTCTCTTATTAGTACCCCTTACTTATCCAACGCCTTCTTCCGCTACTTCCCCTGCTACCTATCCTTTTACTTCCTATCACTTTCCGTTCATACCCTTTTTTATTTCCACTCACATACTCTACTTTCCCTCTCATTATTTCTCGTGCTTCTTCCTTCATCAGTTGCCCTCACTTCCCCTTCTTTGCCGGAGTAATAAGCTTGTATTCCGAAGTAACTTTTCATTCTAAATAATCCACTTCACACTTTTATATTTCAAAATTTGTCTCCTTATTACAATTTCATCGGGTTGGCTATCTATCCTAAGGGCTAAGATACTTTTCATCAAAGATTCCTATTTCTTTTTTCTTTTTTTGATACCAGCCACCTCACTCTACCAGCTACCCTTTCTATCATTTTCCCTTACTTCCGTTCTGCTTTTTTCCTTACTTTCTCTTACACCACTTACTGCATTTTCATTTTACGCCTTCTCAAATTTTTTCTTATTTCCCGCCTGTCTTTTCACCTAAGCCTTAATTTTTCGTACTTATTACCACCTCATTTTCCTTTATTTCGCACACTTCCTATCCTAAAATATCCCTTTACTTCCATTAATTCTTCAAATATCATTACCTCTCACTTATCCTACGTCTTCATGCGCCACTTTCTCTGATACCTATCCTTTTATTTCTTGTCACTTTCCCTACTTCCCCCCCTCTTGTTTCCACTTGCATACCCTACTTCTTCTCTTATTTTTTTCGTGCTTCCTTTTTCCTAAATTCCTCTCACTTTCTTATTTTTCCCGAAGTAATGAACTTGTATTTCGATGTAATTTTTCATTCTGAATAATCCATCTAACACTTTTAAAGATTCGAAATTTCCTTCCGCATTTCAATTTTTTTAACGTTGACTGTCTATCTTGAGGGCTAAGCAACATTCTATCCAAGATTCCTGTTTCTTTTTTTTATACCAATTTTTTTCACCCTCATATTTACCCGTTACCTCTCCCCCCGAATATTATTTCTGCAATTTTTTTGGTCTAACAGCTATTTGACAGTGATTTCTTTCTTTTTCCTTCTCGAACTTTCAGCTTTTTCGGAAGTAGGTTCAGACTTATCCGAAAAGAAAGTTGCTACCGTCAGTAAATGCCTTTCTAACTTGCAGGCTTTGAACATGATTTTCCTCGACGCTGTCGCAGCTTATCGAACGAAGCGAAACGTTTACTGCTTTTCTCTTCCAACAAGAGAGAGAAAGCCTATGCAATAAAAACTCTATGGAGCCTCTTTGGCACAAATGGCGACTCTATATAAAGCGCACAAAGAGCAGGTCATAAATGCCAACGAGCTACTTTAGAAGCATAAGCCAATCATCATACCGCTTGTTATTTTACTAATTACTTTTGAAACTTCTTGAAAATAATTTAATTCTTTAATAAATGTTGAAAATGAAAAGGAGAATAAGCAGAATAGTAAGAATCAGAAAAATATGCAGGATAAGCAGAATAAAAATAATATAAAGAATAAGCAGAATGAGAAGAATATGCTCAATCAGCAGAATGAGAAAAATAAACAGAATAAGAAGAAGCTGAGTAAGCGAAATCAGAAGTATAAGCAGAATTAGCAGGATGAAAAGCATATGGAAAATAAGAGAATAAAAAGAATGAAAAGAATGAGAAGAAGCAAAATAAACACAATTAAAGGAATATAAATAAAATGCAGCATAAGCAGAATAGTAATAATATGCAGAATGAGTAGAATAGGAAGAATAAGCAGCGCAATAAGAATAAGCAAATCTACCACAATAGGCAGAATGAGAAAAATAAGCAGAATAGGAAGAATGAGCAGAATAAGAAGAACAATCAGAATAGGCAGAATAAGATTGATAAGAAGAATGATAGAAAAATTTCTTTTAAATATTGATAAGAATAACAAAAGTCAGAATAATAAGAATAACAATAACAAAGGATAGAAAGGATAACAAGAATAAGAAACATCATGAGAATTAGCAGAATGATAACAATAGTCAAAATGAGCAGAATAAGCAGAATGACAAGAATAAGCAGAATAAGCAGAAAAAGAATAATATGCAGAATGAAAAGAATAAAATGAATAAGGACAATCAGCATAATAGGAAAAATAAGCAGAATAACAAAAATGAAAAGAATAAGCAGAAAAATCAGCATGGGAAGAATAAACAGAATTAGAAGAATTAAAAGTAATTTAGAAATGGGTATTATATGGAGAGTAAGCAGGATGGAAATAATATTAAAAATGAGAAGAATACGTGTACTATGCAGAATAAGAAGAATTAAAAGAATAAGCAAAATGAGCTGCATGGGAAAAATAAGCAGAGTAAGAAGAATGAGAAGTATATGAAGAATAGAAATAATATGCAGAGTAGTCAGAAAAAGAATAATATACAGAATGAAAAGGGTAAGCAGAACAAGCAGAATAAAAAAAAATAACAAAAATTAGCAGTGCAATATAAATGAGCAGATTTGACTCAATAGAAAAAGTAAGCAGAACAAGCAGAATGAGAAGAATAACCAGAACAAGAGGAATAATAAGAATAAGCCAAGTAGTCAGAATGAGCAGAATAAGCAGAATAGGGAGGACATTCAAAATAAGCAGAATGAGGATAATAAATCGAATAAACATAATAAGAAGAATAAACAGATTAAGCAGAGTAGAAATGATATGCAAAATCAGAAGAATAGGAATAATATGCATAATGAGAAGAATAGGAATAATATGCGGAATAAGCATATTGAGAAGAATACACAGAATAAAAAGAATACGCGAAATACGAAGAATATACAGAATAAGTGAATTAAAAATAATAATCAGAATTGGAAGAATAAGCTAAATAAGATGAATAAAAAAATAAGCTTAATAATCAGCAAGGGAAAAATAAGCAGAATAAAACAAATGAGAAAAAATAGACAGTATAAGCGGAATAGGAATACTATGCAGAATAAGAAGGATGAAAATAATAAGTAAAATAAGCAGCAGGGAAAGAATAAGCATATTAAGAAGAAAAGAAATAATATGCAGAGTGAATGATATGAGAAGAATCAGCAGAATAAGCAGAATGAAAAAAATAATAAACATAAGAAGGATAATAACAATAAGCAGATTCACTACAATGCGTAGAATAAGCAGAATAAGTAGAATAAAAAGAACAAACAAAATGAGAATAGTAACCAGAATAAGCAGAATAATGAGAATAAAAAGAAATAATAAGAATAAGCGAGATGATAAAAATAAGCAGAATGCTAGCAATAGGCAGAATAGAAAGAATATAATAAAATGCAAAAAAAAGTGAATAAGAGCAATAAGCAGAATAGAAAAAATTTGCAGAATAAGCAGAATGAGAAGAATGAACAAAATACAATGAATAAGAAGAATAAATATAATAGGAAGAATAAGAAAAATATAAAAAATTATCAGCACGGAAAAAAAGCAGAATAAGAAGAGTAAAAAGTACAAGAAAAATAAAAATAATATGCAGAATAATCAAAATGGAAATAATATGCAGAATGAGAAGAAAAGGAATAAGATGCAGAATGGAAAGAATAAAAAAAAATGAGCAGAATGATCCGCGTGAAAAGAATACGCATAATAAAAGGAATAAAAAGAATAAACAGTATAGAAAGAATAAGAATAATATGCGAAATAAGCATAATAAAAATAATGTGCAAAATAAAAAAAACATAAATGATATGCAAAATTAATGTAATGAGAAGGATAAGTAGAATGAGCAGAATAAACAGAATAAGAAAAATTAGCAGAGTAATATGTGTGAGCAGATTCACCACAATAGGAAGAATAAGCAGAATAAGCAGAATAGAAAGGATAAACAGAATGAGAAAAGTTATCAGAATAAGCAGAATCATAAGAATAAGCAGAGTAAGCAGAATTAGCAAAATGACAAGAATAGGCGACATGATAAGGATTCGCAGAATGACAACAATAGGAAGAATGAGCAGAATAAGCAGAATAAGCAGAATAATAAAAATGCAGAACAATAAAAATGCTAAAAAAACAGAATAGAGAGAATACGCAGAAGAAGCCAAGTAAGAAGAATACGCATAATAGAAAGAATAAGCAAAATAAAAAAAGTAACAATAATGACTAGAATAAGCAGCTAGAGGAAAATAAGCAGAGTGAAAAAAATAAGAAGAATGGACAGTATAAAAAGAATAGGAATATTATGCAGCATGAGAAGAATGAAAAGAATAGTCAGAATAAGCACCATAAAAAAAATAATCACAATAAGCTTAATAGGATGAATATACAGTATAAGAAAAATATAAATATTATGCAGAATAAGCAGAATAGGAAAAATATGCAGAATAAGCAGAATGAGAAAAATAATCAGAATAAGCAGAATGTCTATCATAAGTAGAATAAGTAGAAAGAGCAGAACAGGAAGAGTAATCGGAATAAGCAGAATGAGAAGAATATGCAGAATAGGAAGAATAATCAAAATAAGCAGAATATAAAAAATACGAATAACATGCATTATAAGCAGAATAGAAAGAATAAGCAGAACAGGATAAATAAAAAGAATAAGCAGAATTAAAAGGATAAGCAGAAAGGAAGAATAAGGAAAATAAGAGAAATGAAAAGAATCAGCAGAATGAGCAGAGCAAGAAGGATTATGAGACTAAACAGTGTGAGAAGAATACGAATAATATGCAGTATGAGAAAAATGAAAAAAATAAGCAGAAAAAGCAGTATCAACAAAATAATTAGAATTAGCACAATAGGAGGAATAAGCAGAATAAGTAGAATAGAAAGAATAAACAGTATGTAATAAGAATAGAAATAATAACCAAAATAAGCAGAATAGAAAGAATATCCAATCTAAAAAGAATATCAATATTATGCAGAATAAGCAAAATAGGAGAAATGTGCAAAATAAACAGAATGAGAAAAATAATCAGAATGAGCAGGATGTTTATCATGAGGAGAATGAGCAGTATAAGCAGAATAGGGAGAATAATAAGAATAAGCATAATGAAAAGAATATGCAGAATAAGCAGAATATGAAGAATATGCATAATAATAAGAATAGCAAAGATATTAATAATATGCAAAATAAACATAGTGGAAAGAATATGCAGAATGAGCAGAATAAAAAAAAGCAGAATAGAAAGAATAAGCAGAATGATATAAATAAGACGAATAAGCACAATAAGAAGAATAAAGAGAGAAGGATGAATAAGCGCAATAAGCAAAATAAGAAGAATAAGCTGAATAAGAGAAATCAGCAGAACAGAGGAAAAAAAACTCATAAAAATGCGGTATTGCGAAGGTGGATTACCCAAGATGAATTTAAAATACCTTGAATTACCCTAATCACTCTAGATCACGAGGATTACAAATGGATTACATAAGATTACAAGCGCAGAACCAAGTATTAGACTAGATTATTTAGGTGAATGAGGTTTACAAGTGGATGATCTGGGATTACAAGTGAATAATCTGGGATAACAAGTAAGTAGATTAAGCAGAATAAGACTAATAAGTAGAATAATAAGAAAAGGCAACATGAGCAGAATAAGAAAAATGAGAAGAATAAGCAGATTAAGCAAGGTAAAAAAAGAAGAAGAATAAGCGGTATGATAAGAAGAAGAAAAATAAGCAAAATAAGAAGAATAAGCAGAATAAGCAGAATAAGCAAAATAAAAAGAATAGGCATAATATGCAGAATAAGCAGAATAAACAGGATGAGAAGAATAAGCATAACGAGCAGAATAAAAAACAAGAAGCAGAATAAGTTGAATAAGAAAAATAAGCATAACAGAAGGAATAAGCAGAGTAGCGGGAATAATCAAAAAGAAAAAAATAAAAAAGTAGCAACTCATAAAAATGCAGTCCTGCAAAGATAGATCACCCAGGATAAATCAGAGGTACATTGAATTACTCTGAGTACTTCAGATTACTAGAATTACGAGTTGATTATATCAGATCATAAGAAAGGTACCAAGGATTACACAAGGGTAATCAGATAAATCGGATTTACATGTGGATTATCTGAGATTACAAGTGTAATACCTAGGATTATTTTGAATTGTCTAGTATTAAAAGGGGATAACAAGAAGATTACTCCTGACTACAAGTAGATTGCCTGGAATAAAAACGCATTGCGTAGATTTATACTTCAATACTTGGATTACTTGGATTATTTGGATTACTTCATATGCCAAGTAGACTACCTGCGATTACACGTGGATTACTCAGTATTAAAAATAGATTACTTGGATTACTACAGATTACCAGGGCAATTCTTTGCGTTACAAGTAGATTAGTAATCTACTTGTTACCTCAGGCAATCCACTCGTCGTTCAGAGTGATGCAGGGTGATCCAAATAATTTAGTTCTCACATTTTTCAAAAAGGACAAAAACGATTTAAAATCAGGTTTTTAATCAACCCACCGAAAATAAATGTCCAGGGAATCGGGGATCAGATAAAAAAAGACACGAAAAAAACAATTGGGAGGAAAGCGCTGATAGAGGAGGACAATGAGACAGGCATCTTTCCCTATCTAATTCAGCGATTCCTCAAAGAGGAATATCCCAAGGGTTGCGTGATGACGTTAAAATTCAAACCTG
>JAUELO010000006.1:1613521-1627098 GCA_032357855.1 Amphibolips quercusostensackenii | reverse complement strand
TATGGACAGCAGTTGTTTTCCATATTTTCCCATTCTTCAGGTGGTGGTGGGTCCTGGGAATCAAATAATAATGGTTACGCTGGGAAAATCACCATAGACTAGCGCCTGCCTCTTGAATGGCGCTTAACCTTGATTGCCACCAAGTATTCAGAATAAATATTGATAGTGCATTACATCCAATATCTCTTCTGAAATACAGTGCTGCCCTAGGTTTTTCTACAAAACTATCATAAATGACCAATTTGCTGAATTTTGTCTTCCAGGTTTACGGTTCTTGTATTGAGGCCAAAGATTCAATAAAATTACGTCAGTAATTAAAAGTAATCTTATAAAGCTTAAGCATCTGGTTAGTGTCCTTTGTACCCTTAGTTAAATGATGTGCACTAGTATCGCATCCGATAAGCAATAATCATCCTTAACACAGCAATAGTTCACTCGATTTTTTCACTTTTAAGGTGTTAGTGGTTCCTGGAAGTCAAATAATGGGTACGTTTAGCAAATTACCATAGATTGGCACCTTTTGAATAGTGCTCAATCTTAATTGCTACCAGCCATCTAGAAAAAACCTTGGTAATCAAATAAATATAAATACAGTCCTGTCCTAGGTGTTTCTATGAAACCATAGTGAATGACTGATCTACTAAATTTTGTCTTTCAGATCAAAGGTTCTTGTATCAGGACATTAGAATTAATAAAACTAAATCAGTAGGTGAAAGGTAATTTAATGAAGCTCACTCCCCTGGTTGGTGTACTTAATATTCTAAGTAAATATCGTGCGTTAGCATTACATACCAAGAGGAATAGCCATCCTTGAAGACAGCAGATGTTCACTAGATTTTCCCCCTCCTTAAGTGTTGGTGGATCCTGGAAGTCAAATAATGGGTACGCTAATCAAATCACCATAAATTGGCGCTTGCTTTTTAAATGCTGCTCTGTCTCCATTGCCACCATGTATCTAAAAAAAACATTGGTAGTCTAATAAATTCAATATTACGTCTGAAATGCAGTGCTTCCCTAGGTATTTCTAGAAAATTATCATAAATGACTGATCTGCTGAATTCTGTCTTTTAGAGTTAAGGTTCTAGTATTCAAGCTAAAAATTCAATTAAGTTAAAGGTAATCTGATAAAGCTAAATTCCTTGGTTAGTGTCCTTAATACCCCACGTTGAATGATGTGCGTTAGCATCACATTCGATAAGCAATGGCTATCCTTTAACCCAACAATGGTCCACCAGATTTCTTTATTTCTTAGATGGTAGTGGGTCCTAGAAGACTCATGATGGTTACCCTAAGCAAATCAAAATAGACCAAGACATGCCTCCTTAATAGTGCTTGATCTTTATTGATACCAAGTATCTATAAAAAACCTTACTAATCCAATAGATTTAAAATCACCCCTAAAATAAAGTTCCGTCTTAGGTGTTTTTACAAAACTGTCCATAATAACTGATCTGATAAATTTTATCTTTTAGGTGCAAGGTTTTTGTATGGAAGCCAAAGACTGCATAAAGTTATATTAGTAGTTCAAAGGCAATCTAATAAGAAATTACTCCTGTTATTGGTGTCCTCCATACCCTTAGTAAATAATGAGTTTAAGCTTCATATCAGATGAGCAATAATCATCTTTCAAGACAGCAGTTGTTCACCAGGTTTTCACATTCTTCAGATGGTGGTTGATCCTAAGATTTAAAAAATGGATAAACTTCTTGTATTAAGGCAAAAGGTTCAATAAAGTTAATTCGGTAGTTGAAGGTTAATCTAATAAGGCTCAGTGTTCTGGTTGGTGTCTTTAATATTCTAAATAAGAGACGTGTTTTATTATCGCATCCGATGAGCAGTGGCCATCTTCCAAGACAGCAGTTGTTCACCAAGTTTTAACATTTTTTAAATGGTGGCGGATCGTGGGAGTCGAAAAATGTATAAACTTCTTGTATTAAGGCAAAAGGTTCAATAAAGTTAATTCGGTAGTTGAAAGTTAATCTAATAAGGCTCGGTGTTCTGGTTGGTGTCCTCAATATTCTAAATAAAAGACGTGTCTTATTATCGCATTCGATGAGCAGTACCCATCTTCCAAGGCAGCACTTGTTCACCAGATTTCCTCATTCTTCAGATGGTGATGGATATTAAAAGTCAAGAAATGAGTACGCTTCTGGTATTAAACTAAAAAATTCAATAAAGTTAAATCAGTAGTTGAAAACTAATCTAATCAAACTTATTCGTCTGGTTAGTTTTTTTAATACTCTAAGTAAATGATATGTCTTAGCACCACATCCGATAAGCAATGGCCATCTTTCAAGACAGCCCTTGTTTACAAGATTTCCGCATTCTTTAGGTTGTGGTGGATCCTGGGATTGAGGGACAGTGAGGAGGAATTATGGGTAAGGAACTAGTTGAAGTCAGGGGAGAAAAATTAGGAAAAGCAAAGGGAAATGAGAGGAGTCAACGTAGGGCAAATGAGAGGAAATTAGAAGAGTGAAATTAATAAAAGTGAAAGGATAATAAAGTAGTCAAGGTAGGAGAAGTAAGGGGAGAATGAGAGAAAATTAGGAAAAAAAAGAGAATTGTAAGAAGGAGAAGTAAAATACAATGAGGGAAATAAAAGTAAGGAAATTAAGGAAACTTAAAGATTGTAAACATTCAGGAAGCAATAAGAAATAAGTGGAGGGCAAGTACGGTAAGTGATTTCAAATTTAGTAAGAAGAAGTAGAGGAAGTGTGAGGAAGTGAGAGAAGGAAACGTAGGGGCAGTAAGGGAAAATTATTGTCATAGAATTAGTAAAAGTAAGGCGAAGGGAAGTAGACGATTTAAGGGGGAAGGAGAGTAAAGAAAGTACAAAACGTAGAAGAAATAAGAGTAAATTAGGAGAGAAGAAATAGTAGAAGTGTGATGATACGATAGCAGGGAGAGTAGGGAAAGTTAGAGGAGGAGGTACGAGGGACACTTAAGGGAAATGAGAAAAAGTAAGATAATTGTAGATGGGGAAAGTGAGGCGAAGAGATTTAGGCTTTTCAAGGGCAAATCAGTGTAGGAAAAGTCAAAGGAGGGGATATAAGGGAAAATTAGGTAACATAAGGAAATATTAGAGAATCGTAAATAGGTGAAGTGAGCTTCAATGAGAAGAGGAAAAGTAGGGGATGTAAGAGAAATTTTGAAGTATAAAAAATTAGAAAAATCATGTAAAATAAAAAAATCAGAGTAGGAAAAGTGATGTTATATTGAAAAAGGGAGAGTAGAAAAAATGTTTACAAATTAAAAAAGGAAAAGTAGAATCAGTGAGGGAAAATTATTGGTAGGGATTTCGAGAAAGTAAGGAGGAGGGAAGTAGGCGATTTAGAAAAAAAGGAGGGAAGGAAAAGTGGGAGATAGGAGAGACAATTAGAAGAGTAGAATTGTTTGAAGTGAGGGGATACGAGAGGAGAAAAAGTAGGAAAAGTTAGGGCAGCGGATATGATAAAAATGAGGAAAAAACAGAAAGAATTTAGAGGATTGTAAATAGTGAAAGTAAGTTACAATAAGGGAAGGAAAAGTAAGGAGAGTTTAGGAAACTAGAGGTTGGAAAAATTAAAGTAATCATGTGAAATAAGGGAAGGGAGAGTAGGGCAAGTGGTGTGAAATAAGGGAAAGAAGAGTAGGACAAAAAAGGCAAAATAAAAAGAGTGGAATAATTCGACTTAAGAGGGAAAATTATAGGATTATAAACAAAGAAAGAGAAATACGATAAAAGAAGGAAAAGTAAGGGAAGTAAGGGAAAATAATGGGTAAGAAAATTAGGCAAGTAATGAAAAGTAAAAGGAGGGAGAGTAGGACAAGTAAAATAAAATTGGAAAAGGGAAATTAAAGGAACTGTGGGACAATGAGAACAGAAAAAGTAATAATACTAGGGGTAAATCATTGGTGGGGAATTAAAAAAAGTAAGGCAAAGGGAAGTAGGCGATTCGAGGATAAAGAAGAGTAAAAAAAGTAGGAGAAACGAGGGAATACCAGAAGAGCAAATAAGGAGAGTAGATTTAATAGAAGTGAGGGAATACGATAGGAGGGAAGGTAGGGATAGTAAGTAAAGAAGATATAAAGGTAAATTAGGGAAACTCACAGGATTGTAACTAGAAAAGCTTATATACAATGAAGGGAGGTATAGTAAAAGAGGTGAGAGAAATTGAAGATCAGGCAAATTCGGGAAGTGATAAAAAATAAAAAAAGGAGAGTAAGGCAAGTGATGTAGAATAATGAAAGGGAAAGTAGAGGAATTGTGGAAAAAAAAGAAAAGGAAAAGTAAGGTCAGTGAGGAAAAATGATTGATGGGGAATTTAGGAGAGTGAGGCAACGTGAAGTACGCGACTTAAGGGTAATAAAAAATTATGGCGAAACAAGTATCTCCCACTTTCTTAGTAAATGGAGAAAAATTAGGTCAAGTAAGGGTGAATAAGGCAAGTGAAAGTGAAGAAAATGAGAAGTAAGGAGGTGAAGAAAAGTTGGAAAAGTGATAGAAAAATAAAGTTAAGAATCAGAGGAAGTGAGGAATCGTAGGGCGAGAACATTCAAGGATAGTTAGGGAAAGAGAGGGGAGAGGAAGCATAGGAAGTGAGGGGTAATGAAGGGAGGAAAATTGGAGTAAGTTATTAAAGGCTAGTTATAGTAAATAAGGGGAAATTAGGAGAGCGGAAGCAGTAAAAGTGAGAGGACATGAAAGGAAGGTAAGTAGTGAAGGTAGGGTCAGTGAGAGAATTAGAAGTAGGAGAAGCGATGTAAATTAAAGAAAGGAGAAGTAAGCGGAAAAAATCGCAAATTAGAAAAGGTATAGTAGGTAGTGTGAGGAAAGTTTAATGGATTAAAAATAAAACGAATACGTTAGGGAATAGAGGGCAACTGAGAAGAAATGTGAAGATAGGAATGAAAAAATTTTAGGAGAAAAAAGTAGGAGAAGTGAGTAAAGGAAAGTATAAAAAGTAGAAAAAATGAAATAAAATGAGGGTTATAACGCAGTTTAGGCAGAATAAAAGAAAGAAGGGGATAAACTTAAATTGGGTGAACTAGCAGAAATGTGTGTAGGAGAAGTGAGGGGTAATGATGGTAGGAGAAGTAGAGGAAGTGAGTGTAAATAATAGGAAGTAGAAAATGATCATTAATTATAGTAAGTAGAGGAAAAAATGTGATGAATAGTGAAGAGAGGTAAGAAATAGAGAGTTTTAACTAGAAAGCAAAGAGAGTAAGAATTAAAAAGAAAAAAAGAAGCTAGAGATAGGTATATGGCGAAGGGTGATGTGAGAAAAGTGTGAGTGATAGGATATATGAAGGGTGAGTTAGGAAATAAAAAGAAAATGAGAAAAAATGTGCGGAAGGAAATGGAGAAAAATAAGGAGAGGGAAGTAGGGAAAGTGAGTAAAGAAAAAGCATGAGAAGTAGGCCAAGTGAGAGGAAATAAGGGGAATAAAGTAGTTGAAGTTAGATACGCGAGAGAAGGGAATGTATGTAAAGTAGGTAAAGTAGCAGAAATGTGTGTGAGGGAATTGAGGGTTAATGAGGGTAGAGAAAGTAGAGAGAATGAGTAAAAATTATTGGAAGCGAAAGAAGTGATTATAAATTATGGTGAGTGGAGGAAAATGTGATGAATAGTAAATGGAGGTAAAAAATGATGAGTTTTAGCCGAAAAGCGATTAGAGTCGGAAGTAGAAGAGGAAAAAGCTAGATATAGGTAAGTAGCAAAGAGTGATGTAAGGGAAATATAAGTGATGGTATATAAGTATGTGAAGTTAGGAAATAGAGAGGAAAAGAGAAAAAATTTGGGAGGTAGTATTAAGAAAATTGGCGAAATGAAATTATGAGAAATAAATGTAGGAAAAGTATAAGAAGAAGGATAAGTGACTTAAAATTAGGGTAATCAGGTAGTTGAAGTAGCGTAAATAAAAGGAGGGGATGTAGGTGAAGTGGGTGAAGTTGCAGAATGGTGTGCGAGGAAAGTGAGCGGTAATGATGGTAGGGCATGTGAAGAAAATAAGTGTAAATTGTAGAAAGTAGAAGAAATAATTATGAATTTGGGTAAGTTGAGAAAAAATGTAATAAATAGTAAAGGAAAGTAAAAAATGGAGAGTTTTAGCTGGAAAGCGATGAGAGTAAAAAGTAGGAGAGGATGAAGCTAGAGAAGTGTGGCGTCTAAGAGTGAAGTATGGAAAGTACAAGAGAGTATCATGGGGGAAGTAGGGAAGGGAAATTATAAGAGAAGGATATTTGAACGACTTGATTAGTCTAGCTAATGTCATTTCGAAACAGATTTTTGAAGATCTAGGCATGATTGAAGCTACTAATTACTGTTAAATTGTATTTTAAATTAAAGTCCACGGATTTTTGATTTGGTTTTATTGATAATACGATATCCAATGCAGAATCAATTAAATTGCAGGAATGGTGGTAGGAAATTGAAAAGTATTTCACAAACATGTCAATGAAAGGGGGGTTTTTAATTTACTTTTTTAATTCTTAAATATATTTTTATTCATCTCGATAATTTAAATTTTAGTTAAATAATCGATCGGAAGCTGAAAGACCTAAGTAATTGATTTAGAATAAAATTTGCAGTTGTCAGTTTTCCGATAAATAATAAATTGTATGAAACGTACATTGTGACAAGGTGACTTCGTGGAATAACTGGAATAGAATTAAACTGTATTTTTCTTAAAATAATTTTGATCAATATATTCCAGAGTTTGATTCAATTATAAATTGAGTGCAAGTGGTTCTGACAGTTTATAGATAATCAAACAAATTATTCATTTCAACGCTACTGTATATTTTAATTATTTTGTCGTGAAATTTCTCCTATAAGTATAAATTGAGTTTAATTATATTTTTGATACAAAAAAAATCTTCATATAAATATTTATTTTTTAGGTTTCTATATTAATTTTTTTTGTTACTCTAAGTATAATTTTTTTAATTTTTATGAGAAAATTAGAAAGATTTCAAATATTTCAAGACAATAGTTTAATCCTCATTGAAAAAAAAATTATTTTTAACTGGTTGTATTTTTAAACAAAAAAGATCAAATTTTTTCGAAAGAGGCGAATTTCCTACAAAATGGTTTATTTTTTTAACAAAAAATATGCATTTCCAACATAAAGGTTAATATTTAATAAAATAATAAAATTTTCAACGAAATAGATTAATTTTCTATTATAAAGAATTTTTTCGACAAAATAGTTTAATTTTTAATTAAAAAATATAAATTAAAAAAACGAAATCCTTAAATTTTCAGTTAGAAAAATAACTTTTGACAAAAACAAAAAATTTTCAACCATTTCAATTAAAATTAAAAAGGCAATATATTGAAAAAATAGTAAACTCTAAAACAAACAAAAAATTACGAATTCCAAGCAAAAACAAAATGAATTTTCAGAAAAAGAGTTCAACATTCGACTAAAAAGTTGCATTTTCAACCGCAAAGATGATTTTTTAACTAAGAAGACTAATTTTCTACAAAAATTATAATTATTAACAAAATACATTCATTTTTCACCAGTTGGTTGAATTTTTAACCAGAAAAGCTGAATATTTATTTAAAAAATAGAATAGTTAAATTCTTAATAACAATAATAATTTTCAACAAAAAATAAAACATGTTTTAACAAAAAGAGATGAATTTGCAACCAAAAATTATGAATTTCAAAAAAAAATTCAATAAGCAAAAAGTTTAACATTCATCCAAAGAGTTGGACGTATAAACAAAGAGTTGATTCTTCAACTGAGAAGATTAATTTTCTACAAAAAAAAGAAATAAATGAACAAAAAAATGCATTTTTAAACAAAAATAAGAATAGTCAAGTTTATAGTTTGAAAAAGTGATTTTCAGCCAAAAAACACGTTTTTGATGAATAGTTAAATTTTTAAGAAGAGAGATGAATTTTCAACTGAAATCATGAATCTTTAAAAAAATTAATTTTTAAGGATAAAAGTTAATTATTCAGCTAAGGGGTTTGATATAACCTAAAAGCTGGTTTTTCAACCAAAAAGATTAAACAGAAAAAGATTAATTTTCAAACAAAAATAAAATAGTTAAATTATTAATTGAAAAAAATTTTTAACCAAAAATAAGAAACAGTTTTAATAAAAGATATCAATTTTAAAGTAAATTTTTTTTTAATAAATAAATTTTTATGAAAAAAGTTAAATATTCAAACAAAGATGTGAAATTTTACCCGAAGTGTTTATTTTTGAACTACAAATGATAATTTTTTACAAAAAAAAGATTAATTATCAACAAAATACTTTCATTTTTAACCAAGTACTTGTGTTTTGAACAAAAAAGATGATTTTGTAACCAAAATTATAAGAGTTTAATTTTTAGTTAAGAACAATTATTTTCACCAAAAAATAAAACGTTCTTCAATAAAATTGTTGAATTTTTCACTTTCAATAATAATCTTCAAAGAAAAAATAAAGTTTCAAGGAAAAAGCTCCATATTCAACCAAGGAGTTGAATTTTCAACCAAAAAGTCCAATCCTAAACCAAGGACATTAATTTTTCACAAAAAATATGAATTATCAACAATATATATTTATTTTTAATCAAGTACTTGAATTTGTAACTAAAAAAGGTGAATTTTAACCAAAAATAAAATAGTTTAATTTTTAGTTGAAAAAATTAATTTTCAGCCAAAAATAAAACACTTTTTAATAAAATAGTTAAATTTTTAACGAAAAAGATAAATTTTTAACTAATATCATGAATCTTTAAAAAATATATACATTTATATATATATATGTGTGTGTGTGTGTTTGCAGGGCAAAAATTTCTATTCCTCCTTTTCCTTCTCCTCTTTCCTCTGTTCGCCCTTTTTCCTTTCCCATTTTCCTCTTGCTCCTTTTCCTCTTTTCACTTTCCTTTTTAGCCTTCTCATTTTTTCTTTTCCATTTTCCCTTTTCTTCTTTCTCCTTCCACTTTTTCCTTTCACCTTTGCCTTCCTCCTTTCCACTTCCGCTTTAACATTCCAATTTCTCCTTTGCCCGCTCTTCTTTTCCCCTTTACCTTCTTCCCCATTTTCCTTTTTTCATTTGCCCTTTTTAGTTTTCTTCTTGCACTTTTACCCTTTTTCCTTTTTACCTTTTCCCCTCTTCCCATTTTCCCTTTTTCATTTCCCCTTTTGTAATTTGTAATAAAAAATAAAACACATTTAAAAAAAAATGACTTTGTAACTGAAATGATGAATCTTTAAAGAAAAAATAATTTTCAAGAACAAATTTTAACATTCAATCAAAAACTTGAATTTTTAACTAAATAGTTGATTGTTTAACTAAGGAGATAATTCTTCTACAACAACAAAAATACCTTTTTGAGCAGAAATAAAAGGGTTAAATTGTTAGTTCGAAAAATTAATTTTTAACTAAAAATAAAACACGTTTTTGATGAAATATTTAAATTTTCAACCAAGGAGATGAATTTCCGGCCAAAATCATAAATAAATAAAAAATTAACTATAAAGGGTAAAAGTTTAATAGTTAACCAAAGAATTTAATTTTCAACTAAAAAGTTGATTCCTTAGCCCAAAAACTTAACTTTCAACGAAAAGGTTAATTATCAACAAAGAAAATTTCTTTTCAATCAGGTGCTTGAATTTTTAAACAAAAATCTAATAGGTGAATTTTTGGTTTAAAAAATCAATTTTTAACATATAATACACGTTTTTGATAAAATAGTTCAATTTTCAATCAAAGAGATGCATTTTTAACTAAATTCATAAATTAAAAAAAAAAATTTCAATGACAAAAGTACAATAATCAATCAAAGGGTTAGATTTAAACGAAGAAGTTAATTTTTTTAACCAATATTTTTAATTTTTCATGTAAAGATAGACTGTTAACAAAATACATTATTTTTTGAATATTTTTCAAAATTTCTATGTACTAAAATTTTAAACCAAACATAGATTAGTTTAATTTTTATTTGAAATAAATGAATTTTCAAGTAAGAAGAAAACAGTTTTTCAATAAAATTGTTTAGTCTTCAACAATAGAGATCAATTTTCAACTACAATTATGACTCTTAACAAAATTGATTTTTAAGAATTTAAGTTGAATATTTAACCAAAGAGTTTAATTTTCAACTAAAAAGTTGATTTTTAAATTTACAAGATTAATTTTTTCACATGAAAGATTAATTATTAAACAAAACTATTAAAATTAAATTTTTACTTGAAAAAATTGATTTATAACCAAAAATAAATACCTCTTCAAAAAAATAGTTTAATTTCTAACAAAAAAGAAAAACTTTAACTCGAATTTTGAATTTTAAAAGAAAAAATGAATTTTTTGGGAAAAAGTTCTACATTCCCCTGAAGAATTAATTTTTTTCACCAAAAAGTGGTTTTTTTAGCCAAGAATAATAATTTCCTACAAAAAAGACGAATTGTTAACAAAATAGATGTATTTTCAACTGAATGCTTGAATTCTTAACCAAAAAAAATTTTAGATAAAAGAATTAATTTTCAACAAAAAATAAAACACGTCTATAATCAAATAGTTTAAATTTTTACCAAAAAGATAAACTTTCAGGTCAAATTATGAACCTTTAGAAAAAATTGATTTTTAAAGAAAAAAAGTTTAACGTGCAATCAAAGAGTTGAGTTTTTAAACAAAAATTTATTTCCAAACCAAAAATATTAAATGTTCATAAAAAAGATTAATTATATTTTTAATTTGAATTATTAATCTTCGAAAAACTCTTTTTTTTTTTAAATTTTTAACATTCAACCAAAGAGTTAAATTTTCAACCAAAAATCAGATTTTTTCACCAAAACGAATAATTTTTCACAAAAAGGATAAATTATTAAAGAGATTAATAAATTTCCAATCAAGTACTTAAATTTTTACTAAAAATAATTAATTTTCAAGAAGAAAAATGTAATAGTTTGATTTTCTGTTAAAAAAGTAATGATTTTCAACAAAAAATGAAATAATTTAATTTTCTTAAAAAAAAAAATTTTAGGCAAAAATAAAATAAATCTTTAACAAAATATTTAAATTTTCAACCAGACATAAACATTCATTTGAAAAAATAATTTTTGAGAAAGTAGTTCAAATTTTAATAAGTATTTAAATTTTTTTTCAAATGATGGCTTTTTAGCAAAATATTTTTTATTTAAAAAAAAAATTTTCCTGAAAAAAGATTAGATTTTATTTTTGGGTTTTGTAATTGGATATTTGAATAATTTTTTGAAACAACTTATTATTATTGCAATTTTTCTTTCATTGTAGTTAGAAAGTTTCGTTTTTTTTAATTTTCACCTTGCTTTTAAACTTTTAGATAAAGCAAGGCAATAGTTGATTGAAGATAGGAAAAATAAATGTTTAAACAATTTATTATTATATATAACTATATTTTCTTAGAAAAGTAATGAAAAGTTGTAGTTTTTTCTAGAAAACTTTTATGTTTGTCCAATTTTACATTATAAGTACGCAATAACTAATTAAAGTAAACAAAAATAATTGTTTAAACAATTAATTGTTATTTTTCATGACATTCTGTCCGAATTATGCAAGAAAGGCGTTTTTTTATATTCCTAATTGTTGGTGACGTGTCAGTAAAAGTAAACTAATAATTAGTGAAAGTTGATAAGCTATTTGTTTACAAAATTTATAAATGTTTAAAACTAACTTTTTTAAAAGTAAAGCCAGGAAGTTGCGTTTTTTTCGGAAAATTCTATCTTTTTTGCAGCTCTTCGGTTAATTTAGTCACAATTACTCATAGTCAATAAATGTAATTGTTTAAACAATTGATTATTTTTTGTAACCATCTTCTCACAGATTAATGCTAAATAGTTGAGGTTTTTTCAAAAATTTTCAACTGGTTGTCTAACTTCACATTATAAGTAGGTAATTACTAATGAAATTCAACGAAAATAATTGCTTAAACAATTTATTGTAATTTTTTCATAATATTTTGTTTGAATTATGCTATAAAGTTGCGGTTCTTTCTGAAATTTCTGAAGTTGTTCAAAACTATTTAGTGAAAGTGAATTAATAATTAATAAATTTTGACAAACTATTTGTTTAAACAATTTATAAATGGTTAGAACTAACTTTTTGTAGAGTAAAGCCAGAAAGTTGCGTTTTTCTCTGTAAATTCCTATTTTTTTTAGCTTTTCTATTAAAGCGAAGTCACAATTGATCAAGGTCAATAATAAAAATTGTTTAAACAATTTATAATTTTTTATAACAACCTTATAGCAGATTATTGCTAGAAAGTTAATTTTTTTCTGTAGTTTTCCATTTTCTGTTAACTTTTCAACTGAATTAGAAAATAATAATTGAGCCTAACAAACATAATTTTTTAAACAATTTTTTGTTATTTTTAATAATATTCTGTTTCAGTAAAGCGAGAAGGTTGCGTTTTACTGAAATTTTGAAACTGTTAACAACTCTTTAGTTATAGTGAATCAGTAATTGATAAAAGTTAACAGACTATTTGTTTAAACAATTAATAATTGCTTAAAACTATCTTCTTTTAGAGTTACGCCAGAAAGTTACGGTTTTTTCCGAAATTTCAAAGTTTTTTTAGCTTTCCGTTTAAATTGAAGTAAAAATTGATCAAAGCTAATAAAAAATAATTTTTCAAACAATTAAAAATATATTATAACAATCTTCTTTAGGGTGATGCTAGAAATTTGCGTTTTTCTCTCAAGTTTTTAATTTTTTCTTCAACTTTTAGTTAGAGTGAGGTAATATATAAACGCTGCCTTATTCATAAGTGTCTTATCGGCTTATGAATTAATATTAAGGACAAAAATAGCCTTTTTAATTATTAATCGATCAGTTCTTTAGACCACACTGAGCTGAATGATTTATTCTCACCAGATCCAATTTATGCCATTATTCACCGACACTTCTTCTTAATACCGCTGGAGTGCCAACCATATGCTCGTTAAGAGGAGTAACGCTAGCTAATTTATGGCCAAGAATTCTAGCGAGTGAAATTAGCGCAAGCTGGTGCAGCTTAACACAAAGTAGGAAAGTCGACCTCGCACTTTGTCTTTGAGTTTGGCAAAATTTTCCACAAATCGCGGCTAACGGTCACTGCAAGGTGGTCTGCTTGATTAAAAGTCGAATTATTAAATGATTAAGGAAAAATAACAATTAATAATTATAAACTAATAATTGTATAAATATATATAAATTAGTTTACATAAAAAAAAGATTTATATCAAAATAGTTCACTTTTTGAGCGAAAAAATAAGTTTTTAGCTAAAAAGCTTGATCTTTAACCAAAAAAATATATTTCAAAAAATTGGTAGTTTTTAAACACTCTTGCAGACGACATTCATTCATTCAGTAGGCAAACATCTTTAGATTTTAGTAACTAGCGACATTAGGCCTTAGAGTACGAGAGAAAGAGAAGATAGCCTCAAATCGGCAAAAGTACGTACTGAGTAAAAATGACGTCAACAGTGACGTCAGCCTGGCAGCAAGGCGAGTGAAGCAAAAGGCGCGAGTACAGCACCTACGAAGATCGACGCGCGCATCTCCCTCCACCGATTCTCTACCCTCTTCTCACGACTCCCACGCAACGCCTACGATATCTTCCGTTAAAAGGG
>JAUELO010000006.1:1586840-1602292 GCA_032357855.1 Amphibolips quercusostensackenii | reverse complement strand
ACTGTGATCAAGAAAAACGACAAGAACTGAGAGAAGATAGCAAAAAAGAAGGCAATAAAAGTGTCAAGGTGTAATAGAAACTATAGGTGTATTATGGAGAAGGTGCATGCAAGACCGGGACACTGGTTGCAGGATTACGATGGGGTGAAAAAGAGTGGGGTTTGCATGGAGGTATAGACGCATAAAAGAAGGGACAAAGGAAAATAGCAGAGGGTGAAGAAGGAGTTGAAAAAGATAGAGAAGAAGAGCAGAAAGAAGGGAGAGGAATGAAGAATTCAAGCTTATAAAGAAGAGAGGAAGTAGATATAAGTGGAATGTAAATATTGTGAATAAGAGATAAGCGGTTATAAAATTGAAGTGTGGACAGATCTCAGTTTGCAAGCGTCAATGTCAAGACCATTCCGTATAATCATGTGCCTTGAATAATAATATAAAGTTGCAGTTTAATCCAAAATATTCAAGTCTTTGTCCACTACAACCACATAAACTAAAAATCAAATTTTCACCGGCCAAGTTTCGATAACCCTAAGGTGGCAATCTCTGATAGCAGTGAATGGAAAAAACCAGATTCAAAAGTTTTCCTTGATTTTCTCCGTTCGTTTATCTTGCAGTTACTAACTTTTTTTTCACTAAGCAGCAGAATCTCAAGCCTGATTTAGACACTTTTAAACCGAGCTGGGTGCTTTGTGGTAAAATGGTAACGCTGCTGACTAGTGCGGGTATACAAAGTTGTACAAAGTGAATGCTTATGTGTGGAGCAAGCACAATCGTAGATTATAGGACTATAGAGAATCCAATGGTATTTCCTACATCAGCACGTACGTCAGCATGTTAGTGTTGTACGTTGCGTTACGTTACGTTTACGTCGCAGTGCCACTGTGGTCAGGTTGAGCTCGGCCTACCCTTCCGCCTATCCTGGCTAGCGAGGCGAACAATGGCTTTCGCGTTATTCCGAACGTCCAAAGCTCATGACAGCTTACATCAGGCGTATTACACGCCACTCCGTTTTAATCACGGCCAACAATTTGCTTCTCCCTAATTGCCGCCAAGTAAACCTGCAGTATTTTAGTTTCATTTTTTTTAAGTACGAAATTCCCACAACAAATTACATTTTTCTTTCTCCCTTTCCATTCACTATTCAGCTTCTCTTCTTTCCTCACACCTTTGCGACCTCGCTTACTCCCTTCTTCTTAACTAATTCCCTGTTTCCAATCCCCTGGATCACTTCCCGTACCTTACTACCCATACTTTCCTTCCTTATCATTTCTTGCACGTTCCTTCATTCTACCTCAATTCTCCATTACTTCCCCTTTCACTTAGTTCTTTACTCCGACAATTTAAATACCACTTTTCCATTCCATCTCCATCATTTGCTTTCTCTTTCAAAAAAATGTACAACGTAAGCCTGAAAAGAGAAAATATGAAGAAAGAAACATTAAAAGCTCATTTTTGTTCTCCTTCTCCATCTTGTCAGCTACTTTCGTCACCTGGCCATATTTACCTCCCCTTATCTTTAAAACTACTTGCACTCTTCTCGCTTCATTCTCTCCTCTCCTCTTCCCAGACCTACCTGCCTTTCCCTTACTTCACGCCTACTCTTTTTTTCCGTTTTCCTGCTTCCTCTGTTTTTTCTCTACTTTTCGTCTTCCCTACTATTCCTCTCCTGATCACCCCTTCTGTCAGAGCACGGTGGATAGACAGAATTTACAGAGGTTTCTTTTTGATATTATCAAACTAAAAAAAAGAGAAAAGAAAAATAAGGAAAGCTTCTCTTTCACATACCTATATTCTTTCCCTTAGACGCACCTCAACACCGTAATTCTACTACCTTCGCTTTTTAACCTTCCTTTATTTTCCCTACATTTACTTTCCTGCCTTCATGACACTTCTTTTGTTTATCTCGACCCTTTCAATTACCTCTTTTCTTTTGTTTTTCTCTGCTACTCCTCTCCTGCTTCCTCCTTCCATCTTCACCCTTTACTTTCGCTTTAGGGAAAAATAACCACGGTTGGACAAAATGTATTAGGGATTTGACCTGAGGCTACGAAATTCTAAAAAGAGAAATAAAAAATGAAAGAATATCTCCTGATTCTTTCTTTACGTCACTCTTGTAGCTTTTTTTCACTCCTGATTTCCCCATTTCCCCCCTTAACCGTTCCGTTTTTTCTTCCCCCTTTTATCTTCACCCCTCACTTCCCCTCCTGGAAAAAGTGCAACATTTAAAACAAAACTTTTAGGTATTCTTTTCTGTGGCTGCAAAACCCTAAAAAAAAAGAAGGGAACCAAAATATACCCTCACTCTTAACTACTATCCTCCCATCACCACCCTACTTTCTCTTACCGGCAATGCAAGATGCATTGATTTTTTGTTTCGACTTCCTAGCCTTTCCGCATGTCACAAAAACCACCTCCTAAACTGTATATTGGTCGCAATTAATTGTTTAAACAATTTGTTTTCGCTTAAGCAATTCTTTTTTTACAATTTATCGCAAATCATCAATATCTTCATAACGATATATACTAAAAAAACAATATAATTCATAAACTCGAATAATTTACTTTAATTTTTATTGTTTAATTAATTCATAATATTCGAAATGTAACTTCTGACTGTGTTTAGTCAGAAAAGTGTGGGGAAAGTAAGTAAGCTTAGTAAAAGGGAAGTGAAGTGTGTATGGAGAAAGTAATGAAATTCTAGAAAGGGAGGGAGTGTGCGAATATACAGAAATAGGATGGAGGAAGGTGTAAGGAGGTAAGAAAATACGAGATAAGAAAGAAGAAGGGTGTGGAAGTACAAGGAAGTCGAGGAAGTAAGGTTGAGGTGGTGAGGGGTGAATGGGCAGGGAAAGTGATCAGAGTGAAAACAGGTTAATGGACAGTAAGTAAACAGAGGAGGTGAGGGAAGTGGCGTATTGGAGAGTAAGTAAAAATAGAGAAAGGAAAGGAAGTAGAGGGAGTAGGGAAAAGTAGCGGACATAAGATAAGGGTTGTAGAAAAGGGAAAGTAGGGAAAGTAAAGAAGTTAAGAAAGGAGTGCAGGGAAGTAGGAAAGGGACGATTTGAACAACTCAATAAACTTCCTTGTAGGCTTTGAAAACCTTTTTTAAATAACTATTTTACTACAGTCTCGTTACATTGAATAAAGACATTTTAGTGCGTTGTTCAAATGTTATACTTTTATTTTATTCTTCTTTTTAATTTCCAAGAATTCTGCTGTCGAATTTGAATTTTGGTTGTCAAAGAGGACTTAAAGTCAAAATATATTCTGAATAGCAGTGTGATTAAGAAATTAAAAGGTAGCAAAAGTACGGGAAGGTGTAGGAAGTAACCAGAACAAGAGAAAGAAAACAGGAGTGTAAGAAGTAGAAGTGAGGGAAAAACAGGGAAGGAAGGGGAGTAATTGAATAGGTAAGAGCGACAAAAAAGTAAGAATGTGTAATTAAAAAAACAGAAGGCGAGAGAGGTTACATTCGTGGAGTTAGGAGAAGGTATAGGATGCTGGAGCAGAGACGGGATATGGAAGATTGAAAGGAATGGCGGTTAAGTACAAGGTATGGGAAAGCGAAGCACAGGAAGTAATGGAAGGGAAAATAAGGTATGGAAGGGTAAGTGAGAAAAGGAGAGTTACGGGGTAAGTGAGAGGAGGGAAAGTGTGGGTGGTGGAAATAAGGTAAGGTAGGGGAAATGTGATGAAGGTGGTAGAAAGGGAAAAATAGAATTAAAAAAGAAGGGGTGATAACTAAGAAAGGGAGTAGGAAAGTAAAAAGGGGTAGAGTTAAATTACTGAATTTAAGTTTTAATAGGACAGTAACTAAGACATTTCAGAGTGAGTTGTACAAATTCGAACGCTGAATTGTTTTTAATTTCCAAGAATTCCGTAGTTAAATTTGAATGCAGGATGTTAAGGAAGATTTTAAATTTAAATATATTCTAAATTTTATTTTGAAAATTCAATTTTCCTGATCTGACCTGATAGAGAATTATTCAACAAATTTGTAGTGTCAAGAAAGACTAATTAGTGGTGCAAAATTGTCATACTAGGGTGACTAATTAGTTATAACAAAACTCGTATTAGTATGGATCAAGCGGCTGAAGAAATAAAATGCTGTTGTCGATTCAGTTTGGCAGAGAAAAATGTTTTAAAAAAAGTAATTGGGTCGTGGTTGTGAAGACTGAGTTTCGCTCAACTATCGTCAAATAACTTCAATTAAAGACCCAATTTTTCAAGAGAAGGTAAAAAATAAATTTTGGAAATTCATTATTCAGAAATTGCATTTATTTGTCCCTCTTTTCTGGGCTAAAGGGGTAGGAGGGCAAAGTAAAAAAATAGGTAGCCAAGAAAGAGATGGACAGTGTGGAGAAAATTTTAGGGAAGTAGGAGTTGAGGCGTTTGAAAGCAGAGGAAGAAGTATCAGGGGAAACACGATATGAGAGATAAGTAGTGAGAGGGGAAGAGGAAGTGAGGAAACTAAAAGTTAGAAAAGGGGAAATAAGAGTATTGGAAATAGGGAAAAGTAAGGGAAATAAGATAAGGGTGTTAACAGAAAAAACTATGAGGTAATGACTAGAAGAAGAAGTAGGTAACTAGAGAGAGGGAGCTTTAAATGACCTACTTAACGCCCTAATAATTTTGGGAAAAGGTAGAAAGATGAAGTGAAAAGACGGGAAGTAAGATTGGCGAGAGGAGGAAAAAGTAAAGGAAATAAGATTATGGTGATAGTAGAGCAGTTAGGTAAGGGGTTAAATAACAGTGCGGATGAGTAGAAAAGGGTGAAGGAGGAGAAGGGTAATAGGAAAAGTGAGAAAAAGTAGTGTCTGCAGAAGGTGTGGAAGAGAAAGTGAAGGTTAGATGATAGGGTTAGAAAGTGGAAAGAAAAGAATTATTGGTGGAGAGGAAAAGTAGGGGAAGTGGGGCAGAATAGGAGAAAAATTATATGTAAAGGAAGACTTAAACTACTTATGAAACGTCCTAAAAGGCTATGACAACCTTTTTAGTAGGCATTTTAATATTTCATTTAAGCCATTTTGCTGAATAATAATATGAAGAAAGATATTCCTCAAAATGTTCCAATTTTCTTCATAAAACGACAAATCTAGGGCTCTGTCTGCTAAGTAGTTACAATTCAGTTGATAATTAAATAAAAAACTAAAAAAAATTTGCACGAAAACAAATAAAATAAAAAAGGTTAATCACCTATCGAACATTGCAGCAAAATGTTTAATAAAGGTTTGTAAAATCCTAAGAACTCAGATATCAGCTTGATTATGCGGAATAAAATCCCCACCTACACCCTCGCTGAAAATGGTGGAGAGATAATAATTGAGAATTCTCAGCAATTGGCGAAAACTTTATGATTTACAAAGCCTCATCCCTCAAGTAGATGAGACGTATGAAAGACGCAGTTGTTTTTTAAAGGAAAAGCTTTCCAAATTGCCAATTAAGGAAATCGATCTGTTAAAGTCTTCGCCTACGTCATATCCAGTGGACAAAAAGTTTTTGGTGGTAAATTTCTAGAAAACGAGGGTTGGGTAAAAATAAAAATGCAGAAATAATAATAATTAAGCGACTGGGGACCGTTCAGCGTAACTAATGGCCACTTCGTCATGGTGGAAATCCACCTCTCGCCAGGGGACCGCTCTACATATCATGAGAGTTTCATTAAATCGAGCGACTAACTGCTGCGTGACCGAGTTTTTAAATTCAGTTTGGCCAGGGATGCCTTACTACGTCCACCAACTCCATCATCCCCCAACCACCAAACCTCATCCACTCTCGACGAGACGAGAGATAGGAGCCGCGAAAAAAGCTGCCGGGACTCTATCTCCTATTTTTTTTCTCGTCGAGCACGTCCTCCAACACGAAAAAAAGATAGTGGTGACTGTACATTTTGGACTCTGCAAACAGGACCGGATTAAAGAAGAATCGTAGGCAGATTTTTTAGCGCTAATATTTACAACTGCTTGTATTTAATTTTTGAAGTTATAGCTGGTTCTTATGACGTCGATTTCATTTCATGATATGTCGATTATTTCCATGTCCTATCTAAAAAAAGTGGTGTAGAAATGTTTCGCAAACATTAGAATCATCGTCCCCTACTTACCAATACTACTATACTACCCCTCTTTCTGCTTTTCGTCCTCTTCTCCCCCTTTGATTATCTTTATCTGCTACTTTTCCCACTATTTCTCTTTATCATCCTACTTGCATTCCTCTCAGCGAATTCTCCTACTTTGCCCTCCTTTATCCTCAATTACCATATCTTCCTTATTTCCTCTTATTTTTCCTACTTTCCTCTTCATTCCGCTATATCTCCCTTACTTTTTTTTCCCTGATTTTCCCTTTTTCCCTTACTTTCTCTTTGCTAATCGCCTTTCCTTTAATTTTCCTTTTTGAGAAATACTGCATGCAAAAGGAAAAAGAAACGAAACAGGAGCAGGAAAAAAGTAAAGGAGAAACGCAGGATGAAAGTAAGAAAAGAATCGCATCAGTAAAGAAGAAAAGTTTTAAAAAACGCTGGAGCACAGGAGAAAAGTTAAAAATTAAGGCAGGAATGCAAGAAAAAAAAGAAACGCAAGAATGCAGAAGAAGGTAGAAAAGAAATGCAGAAATGCAAGAGACGAGTAAAAAAGGAACGCGAGAAGGCAGAAGGCAAGTATAAAAAAAGCAGAGGAGTGCACGAGAAAAGTAAAAAGGGAATGCAGGAGAAAAATTTTAACGGAAAGCAGGAATGCAAAAGGAGTTACAGGAAGCAACGCAGGTATGCAGAAAAGTAGAAGAAGAGAAAAGGAATGCAGGTATGAAAGAGAGCCTTAAAATAGAAAAGCAGAAAAAAAGTAGAAACGAATCTAAGAAGTGCAGGAAAAGAACAAAGAGGAAAAGCAGAAATGTAGCAGGAAATTAAAAAAAGAACGCAGAAATACAGAAAAAAAGTGAGAAAGGAACGCATAAATGCAGTGGGAAGGAAAGGAAGAAACGCAGAAAAACACAACGAAAGTAAAGAAGGAACGCATAAATGCAGGAGAAGAGAAAAAACAAACAAAAGTTATTAAGAGAAAAGCTAAATAGAAATGCAGGAGAAAATTAAAAAAGAAACTAAAAAGTGCAGAAGAAAAGTGAAAATAGATTTAATGAATGCAAAAGAAAATTGAGGAAAAAACGCAGGAAAGCAGACGAAAGGAAAAAAAAAGTAAAAAAGCAGGAGGAGAATAAAAAAGGAATGCAGGAATGCAGGAGGAAAGTAAAAAAAGAACAAAGGTAAGCAGAAAGAAAATAAAATTGGAATGCAAGAGAGCAGTTGAAAAGAAACTAAGGTGTGCCGAATGAAATTAAAAAGAAAATCTAGCAATGCTAAAGATAATTCAAAATATAACACAAAAAAGATGAAGAAAAGTGAAAAAAAAACGAATGAAAGCAGGAGAGAAGAAAAAGGAACGCAGAAAAATAAGTGAAAATGGAACGCAGAAATGCAGAACGAAAATAAAAAAAAACAAAGAAGTGCAGGAAGAAAGTTGAAAATGAAATCAGGAGCAGAGAAAAAAAGTGAAAAGAGAACGCAGAAAGGCAAAAAAAAATGTAAAGAGGAAACTTAGGAAAGCAGAAATGCAGGAAAATAGTGAAAAAAACGCATAAGTGCAGGAGAAAAGTAGAAAAGCGACACAGGAATGTAGGCAGCAAGTGAAACAGAAACAAATTAATACAGAAAAAAAGTATGAAGGAAATTTAGATAAAAAATAAAAACGGAATGCAGGAATGCAAAAGAAAAGTAAAGATGGAACGCGGAAATGCAGGAGAAAAGTAGAAAAGGAACGTAGGAATGTAGAAAAGAGTATTAATAAAATTCAGAAATGCAGTAGAAAGTGAAGAAGGGACATAGGAATGCAGGAAAAAAATAAAAAAGAAATGCAGCAATGCAGAAAGAAGATAAAAAAAACGAAGAAGTGCTGGAAAAAAAATTAAAAATATTAGCAGGATCTCAGGAAAAATTAAAAAAGGGAACGCCGAAGTGCGAGCGGAAAGTAAAAATAAACTGCAAGGATGCAGGAGGACAGTAAAAAAATAAAAGGTATGCATAAGAAATTTAATTAGGAAACGTTGGAAAACAAAAATGCAGGAAAAAAATTAAAAATTGAACGCAGGAGTGCAGGAGAGAAGTAAAAAGGCAGGACAGGAATGCAAAAAAAAGTACAAAAAAAAACGCAGGAATGCAGGAAAAAAGTGGGAAAGAAATTCAGGAGAATAGTGAAAAGGGAGTGCAGGAATGCATAAGAAAAGTGGGAAAGGAATGCAGAAATGAAGAAGAAAAGGCAAAAGGAAACACACTTATGCAAGAGAAAAGTAAAATAGAAATGCAAAGAAAAACTAAAAACGAAACTAAAAAGTGTAAAAGAAAAATTAAAAAGGGAATGCATGAATGCAAAAGAAAAGTAAAAAAGGAATGCAGAAAAGCAGGAGAAAAGTAATAATAAAACGCAGGAATGCAAAAGAAAATTTAAAAAGAAACATAAGATAATACGAGAAAAGTAAAAGAAAGGCAAAGTGCAGGAAAAAAGAAAATCAGAAATGCACGAGAAAATTAAAAAAGACTCTTAAGGAGTGCGGGAGAAAAGTGGAAAGGGAATGTAGGAATACAGAAAAAAATTAAAAAAGAATTCCAGAAATCAGAAGGAATGTATAAAAGGAACGTAGAATAGCCGAAGAAAAGTAAAACAGGGACGTAGAAATGAAAAAAAGTAGAAATAGAACGCAGCAATGTAGTATACAGTAAAAAAGGAACGGATAAATGCAGGAGAAAAGTAAAAAAGGAATGCAGAAATGCAGGAGAAAAGTTATAAAGAGACTAATGTGAGCAGGAGAAAAGTAAAAGAGAAATGCAGAAAAAAAGTGAAAAAAAATAGGGTGTGCAGAAGAAAATTAAAAAAGAATCAAGAGTTGCCAAAGGAAACTAAAGAAGAAGCGCAGAAAAGAAGAAGAAACGTAGGAAAAAAAAGGAAAGTACAGAAAAAAGTTCAGGAAAAAAGTGTGAACAGTAAAAAAATGTGAGAGTGAAGTGTAAACGAAGGAATAAAAATAATGATAAAAGATATAATAATAGTATTCGAGGGCACAGGCAGAAGAGAAGTTAGTAAAGGAGGTAGTAGAAGTGGATGGGGTGAGAAACGTAAAAAGAAGAAGGCAGTATAAATGGAGTGAAGAAAATGGAGAGAAGGCAAAATTACTAAACAAGAATTTAAGAGAAAAGGGAAGAACTATTCTGAGATTTATGATAAACAAAAGGAAGAGGATAGTAAAAGGTTTGAAGGAGTAGCCTAAACAAAGAGGTGAAAATAATGATAAAAGATATAAAAAGTGCATTTGAGGGTACAGGCAGAAGCAAAGTTAGTAAAGAAGGAGGTAGAAGTAAAAGGGATGAGGAATGTAAAAAGAAAAAGGGATTGTAGAAAGTTTAAAGGGAATGGTAAAAAAGGTGAAAGTAGTGGAGAGGCGTAGACGTCCAGGTCCTAAAAAGAGGTTTGGAAGGTATTTAATTGACAGATGAACAGAAGGGAAAGAGTAAACCAGGATATTGAGATTGTGAAATAGAAAAAATATGTTATGGACTTGCTATGTGTAAAAAAATTTTTGGAGGAAAAAGTAGTGTTACCGGTAATGTAATCTTCGAACCAAGTTGAGATAGAAAAAGTTAAAATAAAAAAGGGGTCACAGTTAAGAAAATAAAATGAAGAGAAAAGGATAAGAAGGAGTTACAATGGATAAAAAAGACATATACACTGGCATTAGCGGATGATGATAAAAAAGGGGTGACTGTCCTAATCACAAGATTAAAGAAATATCCTAATGGAAAAAATTTCTATTTTATGTAGAAAAGACGATGATAAGGAGGTGTGAAAAAGGAAATATATGATCAGGATAATGTGGTTATTTTAATTCGGTCCTATGGCTGGTATAAGACTGTGAAGAAGAAATATGGGGATGGGAGAAGAAGAAAGCTTAAGAGGACACACGAATATTTGGTAAAGGGAAAACCGCAAAGAAATGAATTAAGTTTCTGGATGGGAAAAGGAAGTGGGAGTTTAAGGCAAAGCTATGTGAGAGAAAGGAAGGGGAGTTGTCGAAAAAGTGTTTCAAAGAGGCAGAAGAAATAAACGTAAGGGTCTTAGAATTAACAAGATGGGAAGAAGAGAGAATATACTATAGATTTAGGAAAGGAGACTGGAGTAAACTATGCAGAATTAAAGGAAAGTGAGTGGGTGAGTCTATTAATGAACAAAAAAGGCATGATTGAGAAATGGAAATATAATAAATGGTAAAGTATAATAAAAAAGGAGTACAAAACTGTTTATAAAAGAGATAAAGGTGAGAAGGGGAACTACAATAGCAAGGTTGAGATAAAAAGATGACTTAAAAGAAGGGCTGTATTAGGGACTAAAAAATAATAAAAAGTGTAAAGTCTGTAATTGTAAAGAAAAACCAAGGAGTGCGTAAGAAGGATGTTCTAAATAAAAGGAAGATGAAAAAGCTGGTAAGAGAAAGTGGTAAGGTTTTAGGGCAGGATAAATTGAATAAGGAGTGGTTTCTAGAAGAGATGTGAAATTAAATGTATGTATGAAGATGTAGGAGAGGGATGGAACATTAGAGAAGTTAGTAAGAGAATGTGGTAAAGTTTTTAGGGCAGAATGGATTGAATAAGGAGTGGTTTTTAGAAGAGATGTGGGATTAAATGTATGTATGAAGATGTAGGAGAGGAATGGAACATTAGAGAAGTTAGTAAGAGAATGTGGTAAAGCTTAATTGTCAGGATGGATTATATAAGAAGTAGTTTAAAAAATTGGAGGGGACTAGAGGAGAGTATAAAAAAGAACAAAAAAATTAATGAAAAAAAATGGTAAGGTTGAGGTAGAAGAGATGCAAGAAAAATAAAGTTATGTAATAGTATAAGTAGATTAAGATGCTGGTGCGCTGGGTAAAAATTCAGATCCTTTTTTATCTTTTGTAGTTTATTTTGCTGTTTCAGTCTTGCATACTAAACTATAAATTATGTTTCTTGTATCGCTCCTCTCTCACGCTGTCGTAGTCGAACAGGCAAGCGGAAACACGAGACGTGAAACAGAGCTGTGATGCCAGTGTCAGGAATATCAGGCTCGTTTTTGGAACTTGGCAGGGCTGAAGGCTTACTCTTCCGAGTGACAGAAGTCGTCGAGCCGAGCCTCGTCCTCTGAAATAAATCCTTCAGATTTGAATTACAAATCCTCGCATTATTGTATTGCAATTCTAGATTACAGATAGGTCACTCCTGAAATTCAGATTTCACTATTTTCCTGGTTTTCCAGAACTTTCGGGATGATTTCGCACCATATGGTAGACAACAGCTGTTGCAGTTGCGTTCGCTAAAGCGCTAATTATGACAATTAGCAAGACATTCAAATCGAGCAAACAATTAGTTTAAAAAAAAGGGAAAATGAAATTATAAGAATTAATTTATTGAGAAAAAAATTTACAAATTAATTGAAAGATGAAAGGTACCTGGTTTAGATAAGATACCGAATGAAATGACGTATGGAAAGAATTGAATTCTATTTATCGTAGAAGAAAAGGAAAGTTAAAAGAAAAGGTCAAGAATACAGAATGGAAGAGGAGAGTGTAAACGAAGATATAAAAATAATGATAGGAGATATAAAAAGCGCATTTGAAGGCACAAGCAAAAAAGAAGTTAGTAAAGGAGGAGGTAGAAGTGGATTGGATGAGAAATGTTAAAAAAAGAAGGAAGTGTGTGAGAAGTTAAGAAAATGGAAAAAAGGCAAAAAACAATTTATGAGAAAAAGAAAGAAGTATACTGACATTTGTAATTAATAAACAAAAGAGGATAATAAAATGATTGAAGAAGAGGCGTAAAAGGCTAGAAAGTGAAAAGAGGTTTAGAAAGTAGTCAATAGAGAGATAAAAAAAGAAAGAGAGTAAACTGGGATATTGAGATAGTGAAATAGAGGAAATATTGAATGGACTTGCTAGGAGGAGACGAGAAAAAAGTTAAAAAAAAAAGGAAAGATGGTAGAAGAGGAGGCAAAAGAGGATATATTAAGGGAATAAATAGCCTAGTTGTTACGAATAACGGGAAATTATAAGGCACCTGGTTTAGATAAAATAATAAAAGACATATGGAAAAACTGAGATTTTAATTATTGCACAAAGAAAAGAAAAGTTGAAAAAAATGTTGAGAATATCAATAGTGATAGAAGATATAAAAATAGTATTAGAGGGCAGGAGCGAAAAATTAAGTTAGTGAAGGAGGAGGGACATATGGGTGCGATGAGAAATGTAACTAGAGGAATGAAATGCGAAAGGATTTAAGAGAATAAAAAAGGTGCAAATCTCAGATAAGAATTTAGAAGAAAAAGGAATAAGTATACTAAGATGTGTGATCAATAAAAAGAAGAGGCTAAAAGGATATTAAATAAAGCCGTAACCGAAGAAATGGAAGTGATGATAGTAGATATAAAAAAAGTATTTGAGCGCACAATAAAAAAAGGATTTAGTAAAGAAGGAGTTAGAAGTGTAAGGAATGTGGAATGTAAAGAGGAGAAGAAAATGTGAAAGGAGTCATGCAAATAGTGAAAAGGCAAAAGTAGTGGACAAGTATTGAGGAGAAAATGGAAGAAGTATAGGACGTGAGAAAAGGTTTTGCAGGTGGTCAATAGAGAGATGAAAGGAAGAGAAAGTATAAGCTAGGGTATCGAGATGGTAGAAAAAAAAGAAATATTTCATGAATCTGCTAGAAGTAGTCAAGATAAATGTTTGGAAAGAAGGAAAAGATTGCAGCAAAAAAAGGCAGAGAAGGAGTGGAGGAAAAAACACAACAAGGGAATTATCAGCCAAGGTATTATGAATAATAAATGATGGAGAGGCAACTGGTTTAGATAAGGTTCAAAATGACGTATTAAAAAAATAGAATTCTTAATTATTGTAGAAAGAAAAGTTAAAAAAAGGGGTTAAGAATACAAAAATGGGAGAAGAAAGTGTATACTAAGAGATGGAAATAATTATAGGAGATATAAAAAGAGTATTGGAGGGCACAAGCCAAAATAAGTTAATAAAGAAGAAGGTAAGGAAGGCAAGGACGTGATAAGAGGTTGAGAAGGTGGTCGAAAGAAGGGAAAGTTGGTGGAAAAGTATGGTAGGGAAAGAGACGAGAGATTCCATAGCTCCACTCCTTTGTCACAGATCATTACACAAACTAAATCACCCTGGATGACGATAACAAATAGGATGAATTTTAACAAAAAAAGGGGAATAATAGGGAGATGAATTTTTTCAAATTAAATTTTGATTTTTGAAGTTAAAATGTCAAAGGTTTTAGAAAACAGTTGACTTCTGCATCTTAAATGATTAATTGTTCAACAATAAGGATGACTTTTTAACTAAATATTTGAATTTTAAATTAAAAAAGGCAATTTTGTTTAAAAAATTAATTCTCTTTAACTTAAAAACATATTCAAAATCTCAAACGAAGAGAATAATTTTTAACAAACTGGATTAATTTTCTACCTAGAAAGACGATTTATCTATTTCATATAATTAGTTAAATTTTTCAAGTTGAATTTTCGAAAACAAGATAACTTTTTATCAAAATAATTTAATTTTGAACTAAACAATTAACTTGTTAACAAATGAAATGTTACAAATGAACACCTAATGTAAATAAATTTCAACCAAATAGTTGAAAAAAACTAGGAAATTTGCTTATTAAAATAATAATTTTCTATAGTTATTGTGTATTTGTTAAAAAATAATAATTTAAATATTTTTATGAAAAACCCAATATTTTTTATGTTTACAGTTTCTGAATTCATTGATCAAATTTAAAATAACAATAACTGAAAAAATTGCTGCTAAATCAACTTTTTTCTATTATTGTTTTTTTTAGTTCAAGCACTGATTTTAGAAACTTTAAACATTAAAAATAATTTTTTTCAAATAAAAATATTTGTTTATTGTATTTTTTATAAATAAATCATATTCGTAAAAAGTGTAATTGTTTAAGTTCGGGAATTTTCCAATTTCGGAATTTTATTATTCGGGAATTTTATTTTTTGAAAATTTTCAAATATGGTAACATTATTAACTGTCGGAAATTTCATTTTTCAGATTTTTTCATTTTTCCCGAATTTCTGGACAATTTATAGTAGAACCGGATTTTAAAAAATTTCTGCACAATAAGATTTTGGCCAGAAAATTGCCAAATCATACAATATCTGAACAATAAAAATTCCTGAATCTAAATGATCAATTTTTTCATTTCAATATTACTTAATTATTTATAATACAATTATTAAATATTTTTACTGAAAAAATTTTTTTAAATGTTTAAAGTTTCTAAAATTCTTGTTTAGATTCAAAAAGACCATTGTTATTTTAAATTTAAACAATAATTGTAACATCTTTGAACATAAAAAATGGCTTTGAATGAAAATATTAGATTATTTTATTTTTTGTAAATAAATAATATTTGTGAAAAGTTTTTAATGTTCATATTTAGAAATTCTTTATTTCGCACATTTTATAAGTCGCAAATTTTATGTCGAAAATTTAAGTGTTCGGTAGTTTTTCTATTCAGAAATTTTACAGTTTTGGTAATTTTATAACAACAAAATGCTTGTCTTTGAATGATAATGGCCAGGAAAAGCAAAAAAAACGGTTACGGAAAAATCAGAAAAAATTCAGAAAATTTGGAAAATAACTCTTTCCGGTTACGCTGTTTATTGAATGTCATTCCAATATGAAATACTATTTGAAAGTGAAGCTTTTTTGGGTTAAGTGTGAATCGAAAAAAAACGACTAACCCCTTCCCCTTTCCCTATTTCCCTTTTCTCTTGCCCCTTTACTCTTTTGCAATCTTACCTTCTCTCTCTATTGGAGTCTCCCTTTTGTGCGGGTATTCACAATAGCTCTGAAGACTTTTCTTTGATATGCCCTCTTTCTCTCTTTCTCTTTCTCTTTTCACTCATTCATTATGCGATTTTTTTTATTTAGAAAGAGTGAATATAAATACTATTAAAAAAGTAACAGTATGAACTTAGATTTCAGTGAAACAAAATCTCTATTTATACAACGTTCTTCGAGCCGATACTTTAGTTAACCAGAAGAAAATGAATTTGTTATATTTGCGTTTTATGGCCCACTCATTTCCGCATTTCACCATGCTTTTAACGTTACGAGGCTGCAAATTAAATACGTGCCAGGCTGCATACAGGGCTCTAAAACTGACACCAATTCCTGGTCCATATATAAACCTCGTAACTCTGTCACTTTTAGTAAATTTTGTACTTTGAAATGTATTTTACTCGAAAACTGGGAGCAGCGGGAGGAATATTGTGTACTCTTAGGGGGAGATTACAGTTTATATTGTGGACAAAATTAAAAAGCAGAGAAAAAATAAGAAAGAATTTTGTTACCTTTCG
>JAUELO010000006.1:1540600-1567026 GCA_032357855.1 Amphibolips quercusostensackenii | reverse complement strand
GTCAAGATCGCATTGTTCCTTGATGAAGTTTGCCGGCGGTTGTTGCGATGAGATGGTTTCGCTTTGAAGTACAACTTCCAGCACTTGTGAGAAATCTCGAAAGCACTTGGGCAACAAACTTGGGCGTTCCGGAATATTAAGATGATTATGCGGCTTCAGACGCTTACTCGTCAAGATAATTTTGGAAGCACCTGGATATTTGTAGCATCCTTCAAAGGTTCATCTGTTATCACAACAAACACCAAGTCATTCCCTAACCCTTTTTTATTTCATACCTCTGCCTAATAATTTTGTAATTTTCTATCCCTTTTTATCCTTTTTCTATTTTTCATAAGTCCCTTCTTTACTCTTCTTTTCTATCCTGTTCTTTTTCTCAATAAGTCTATCTAATATTTTTAAAATTCAATATCCTTTCTCATCTTATTTTTCTCCTCCAATGACTCTTCCTTTAGGGAGAAGTATAGGAAAGTGAGGGATGGGATAAAGTGAGAGTGAGGGAAATGAAAATAGTCGAAGTGTGGGAAGGGGTAGTAGGAGTGGAAGTTGAATAAGATGAGGTAGTAAGGACAATTTAAAATGTCCAGCAGAGGAGGAATAGCAGAGGAGGGGAGCTAGAGAAAGGGTAGTATGGAAAGTGATAAGGAGGAACGTAGTAAGGAGGGTGGTAAGGACAAGTTGGGAGAGCCAGCAGAATAGGAATAGTGAGGAGAGAAGGCAGAAGAAGGGTTATATGGGAAGTGATGGGAAGAAACGTGGTGAGAAGGGAAGTCGCCCAGAGAATGGAGCGGTATATGGGGTGTAGGAGTAGAAGGGAGTGTGGAGTGAGTGGATTAGAGCAGATAGAATTATAAAATCTGATGATATAGGCTTTGATAAGACAGGATAGGATAAAATAGAAAAGAAAGATTGATAAAAGGAGAGGAGAAATTTCGGTGACTAAATCAACTTCTTAATAGGCAACGAAATTTTTTTTACTACTTGTACCAGTTTCTATTAATTAAAACTTTTCCGCTCTATTCTTAATTTTTAAATTCAAGAAATAATCTATTTTTATATCTTCGTATCAAATTCTTATTCTCATTTCTAAATGCATGAATTCTATTATTTTCATTTGTATCCTTTGCTTCTTTTAAATAGGTGTATCCAATATTTATGAAATTTTCTATTCTTTTTCATTTTATTTTTCTTTCTAAAAACTCTACCTTTAGAGAACAGTGTAGGCGAAGTAAGGGATAATATGTAGTTGCAGTAAGGGAAGTGGAAATAAAGGAAGTTTAGAAAGAAGTAGTAGGAGTTGAAATTAGGTAAGATGCAGTGGAAAAGACATGTCACAAGAACCAGAAGAGGAGGAACAGTAGAGAAGGGGAGGTAGAGAAAGTGTAGTATAGTAAGGGATGAGATAAAACTTGGTAAGGAAGAAAGTCGCGCAGAGAATAAAGTGGTATATAGGGTGTAGGAGTAGAGGGGGTAAGAGGTGCGTGGATGAGAGCAGATGGGATAATAAGATCTGACCAGATAGGCTCGAAAAGAACAGGATAGGGTAGAAAAGAGAAGGGTGATTAATTATAAAAGAGGAAAGATTTGGGTGACAACATTGACGTCTTAGGACTCAACGTCATTCTTCACTCTAAGAGATAATTTATTTCTATCCCTCTCTATCAAATACTTATTCTCATTTCTTAATGCGTGAATTCTATCCTTTTTTAATTTTTTCCCTGTTCTTCTTTTAAATAGGTCTATCTTATATTTTTTTAATTCTCATTTCTCTCCCATCCTATTTCTCTTTTTGATGGTTCTTCCTTCAAGGACAAGTCTAGAAAAAGTGTGGGATGGGATGTAGTGGGAGTGAGGGGACTAAAAACAACGAAAGTGTGTGAAGAAAAAGGATTGTGAATAAATAAGGTGAGGTTGTAAGGACCAGTTAGAAGGGCCAGCAAAGAAGTATTAGTAGAAGAAGGGGTGCAGAGGAAGGATAGTACGGAAAGTGATCGAGAGGAATGTGAGATGGAGAGAAGTGGGGTAGAGAATAAAGTACTATATAAAATGTAGGATAGAAGGGGAGTAACAGGTGAGTGGAGGAAGAGGTAAGTGGAGGAGAGTAGATGAAATGATAAGATCTGTCTGGATGGAATCAGATATTACACGATAGGATATAGGAGTAAAAAGAAGAAGGGAGATTGACAAGAGGAGAGGGGAGATTTAAACGACTAAATAAATGTCTGAAGCGCCTACCAAATGTTTTTTAAATACTTATGGCAGCTTCTAACAACTTATTACTTTTTTAACTTATTCGTCATTCTTTAATTTAAAAAATGAATTATTCCTATCCTTTTTTACCATTTTTTTTATTTCTCAAAGCATACATTCTATTATTTTCGATTCATTTTTATCTCATTTGTCTTTTCAGTATGCCTGATGCTTTAAAAATCTTTTATTCTTTCAATCTTATTTCTCATTTTCATAATCATACCTTCAATAAGAGGCCTATGATATGTAACAGAAGGGATGTAGTAGAGGTAAAGGAAATGGAAATAAAGAAAGTGTGGGAATGAATATGAGAAGTGAAAGTTGAGAAAGATGAGTTGATAACGACGATTTGGGAGAGCTAGCAGTAGGAAGTCGTAGAGAAGGGAAAAAAGAAGAAAGGGAGCATAGGAAGTGATGGCAAAAATGTTACATGGAGGAAATTGCGGTAGAGAATGAATGAATTTTGTTAATACTTGTAGCAGTTTCTAAAAACTTTAACCTTATCATTCTTTTTCTTCATTTTTCAATTCAAGAAACAAACTATCTTTTTTTGATGATTTTACCTTCAGGGAGAAGTATAGAAGAAGTAAGTATAGTATAGTGGGGGTGAGGGAAACAAAAATAAGAAAAGAGTGGGAAGGAGTAGTAGAAGTGAAAGTTACGTAAGATGAGGTGGCAAGGACAAGTTAAGATGTCCACCAGAAAATAAATGTTGGAGGAGTAAATGTAAAGGAAGGGAAGTATATGAAGTGATGAAAAAAAACGTAAAAGAGAGGAAAGTGGGTAGATAATGAAGTGGTATATGGGGTGTACGAGGCGAGATGGGATAGAAATGAGTGAAAAATCGTAGATGGGATAATAATAAAAGAGGGAAGATAAGAACAACTAAATTAAAGTCTTAATGCACGTAGTAAAAGAGAGGGGAGTGAAAATTAGGGAAGTGTGGTAAGAGATAGAAGGAGTAGAAATTAGGTGAGATAAGGTGATAAGGACAACTTGAGAGGGCCAGTGGAAGGGGAGTAGAAGAAGTGGGGAAGGATAGGAAGGGAAGTCGGACTCTTCTCCTTCTGTTGTTTTTTATCCTGTTCCTGATTCCTTATTCCTCGTTCTTCATTCCTAAATATTAAATTTTCTTTTATCTTTTGTCTTATTGATATTTAAGTAGTACAAACCATTTTAGGTAAAAGAGGGCCATTCAGAAGTAAAAATATTTCTTATCCATCCATTATAAATTAAAGTAGTAGATGCTGTTTTATGTCAGGCAACAAGGTTTTTCAAGTAGAATAAAAAGTTTGATCGCATGAATAAGCAATGTCGAGTAGTATATGTAATATTATTTCAGAAATTAGGAGTGTTAATTGGTACAATATCTTTCCAGTTTGCTATGTTGTTGTTGAAGTAGAAGAAGTCATTTTAAGTCAGCCATGAGAGGCATCAAGTATTAAAAGTAATTTTTATTTTGTACATTTGAAATTTAAGTAGAGAAAACTGCTCGATCTCAGCCTAGAAAATGTGTCAAGTAGAATGAGAAGTCTAAACTCACAAATAAAATGGCGTGCACATACTATGTGACACTCATAATTGGTGGGGGGTCTGCCCTAGCATCAAAAAGTGTCACGTAAGAAACGGGATCGCAAAAAAAATTTAGAAATTGCATTTCTAACCAAATAGTTTAATTTTTAAGGCAGGAAGACAAATGTTTTTCAATACTTTCAAATTTTCAACCAGAAAAATGAAATTTTAAAGCAAAGAGTTAGTTTACAGTCAACAGAAGATAATTTTTAAACAAGAAAGATAAGCTTTTTACCTTGACATATTAATTTTCAATCAAAAGGACATTATAATAGATAACATTTTTATCAAATACTTTAATTTTTATTCTACAAATTTTAATTTCAAACCAATTAGTCGAATTTTTAATTTGAAAAAATAAGGTTTTGACCAAAATTGTAATAGATAAATTTTTAGTTGAAAAAACTAATTATTAAAAGTAATAAAAATGAATTATCAGCTAGTTCAATTCGACAAAAAAAAGACCAAATTTAAGAAAATAGTTAAATGCATAAATGAATAATTTTTTAATAAAATGGTTGAGTTTCTAAGAGAAACGTATAGAATGATTCAAAAAGCAGTTGATTTTCAACAAAATAGTTGATTTTTTACCGACATGTTGAATTGTTACAAGTAACTTTTAACAAAGCACTTGAATTTTCTATAAAAAATATGAATTAAAAAGATAGCTTACGAATAAATAGCTAAATTTCAAACTAAAATAAAGAATTTTCAACCAGAACAATATGTTTATTTTACAAATAACACAGCTTTAAGCCAAATAAGTAAATTTTATTTGAAAAAAAATTATATCCTAAAGAAAAATATAATAGTTCTTATTGCGGCGAACAAAAATTCGACATTTCCAATCAAAACAAATAGAATTAAAAAAAAAAGATTAAATAATTAAGTCCCTAATCAAAACAGATTGATTCATAACCAAGCAGTGGCATTTTAAACTAAGAAGGATGAATTTCCAACCAACAGAATTCATTATTTCCTAGAAAAGATTAATTTTTTTTCAAATTAAACTATTAACTTCAGAAGATCATTTTTCTATTTTAAATATCAATTTAAACATGAAAATAAAATTATTACATTTCCAGTGATGGAAATTCATTCTTAAACAAAAGAAACTTAATTCTTAACAAAATATTTTAAGCCAAGAAGTTGAATTTTTAACCAGAAAGTTGATTTTTAACCGAGAAGATTATTCTTCAAAAAAAGAACAATTACAAAAAAAGTATATGATATCCATTTTCTGGGTTCAAAATATTAAATTTAATCCAGAAATAGAACTGTTATATTTTTAGTCAAGAAAATTAATTTGCAACAAAAAAAAAAGGATTTCGAGCAATATAGTATAGTTTTCAACTAAAATTTTGTTTTTTCAACAAAAGGATTAATTTACAAAATAATAGTAGAATTTCAAAATAATTGAAATTATTGGTGACTAAAAATATAATAGTAGACTTTTAAACTAAAAAATATTAATTTTTAACCAAGAATAGTTGTATTTTGTTATTGAAATTTAATAATTAGGTCTGAATTTAAGCAATGAAATTAAAAAAAGTTTTTCTAAACCAGAGAAAAAATGAGACTTTTTCGAAAAAGTAGAAAAGAGGTTATAGACGGTCCCTAACCTATTTAGCTAATCTGACCTTCAAAATAATCTTTAAATTGTATCCATGATCTCAAATTGAAAAATAGCTAAAGAATGTTATTAAATGTATTCGCATACTGATATCAAATAGTTTCAATTTATCTTCCATTGTTTGATTCAAGGTTACAGAACTTTAAATTTTAATAATATATGATAATAGATGATAATATATAATAATATAATGTGATAAATAAATTATATATTAGATGTATATAAATTACAAAATATAGAAAAAAATATGTTATAATAATAATAAGTTTTAAGTTATGCATATTGTTGTTTAAGTAGTGCAAGTTAGTTTAAGCTAGACATTGGCGTCTTCTAGTAGTACAAGGCATTTTTAAACATCCATGAAGAAAATCAAATAGTTAAAGCCATTTTATGCTAAGCAATAAGGTGTTTTAAGTAGAATAAGAAGCCTGAATACACCAAGAATTAAGGTTTATTGTAATTTTAGTAGAACAAGTCAATTCAAGTAAAATATAAGTGGCATCAAGTAGTACAAGTCATTTTTGTCAGTCCAGTACTGGTACTAAGTAATTAAAACTGCTTAATGTCATCCTACAAGGTATGTCCTGTCGAAGAAGCCTACATACGTAAATAAGCAACGTATATTGTCATTTCAGTAGAACAAGTCAATTTAGATATAAATTTAAGGTTAGACATAAGAAGTGCTAATTAGTCACGTATATTGTGTTTGAGTAGTATAAGTCGATGTAAATCATCCATAAGGGTCGTTAAGCAGTAAAAGTAATTTTTATGCATCCGTGATGAAATCTAAGTAGAAAAAGCTATTCGATGTCAGTGAACAAAGTGTTTCAAATGTGATTAAAAATCTAAATACCCAAATAAGGAATGTTAAGTAGTATATTCAATTTAGGACCAGAGGTAAGGAGTGTCAATTCATACAATAACCTTAGACCTGCATATTCGTAAGTAAGTAGAACAAGTATGTCTGAGCTAGACATTAGTGTCGTTAAGTAGTAAAGGTAATTTCCAACTGCCCGTGAGGAATGTTAAGTAGTTAAAGCCATTTTTATTAGCACATGCTTTGAAAATGACGTTTATTTTTAATTTTTTTAATTTAATTATTAATGAAAATAACAAATTTCCTGCGCTATCAATTTAAAAAATCACAATGTTTAAATAGGTCATTTTATTTGATTATGAAGTTTATTTTCTAATTTTTCGAAACATTTTTGACAGAAAGATATTTTTAATTGTTTTTGTTCTTTTAATGTTGATTGTAGAAAAATTTTATTTTTCAATTAGCGGAATTCTAAGCAACTTTAGGAACACTTCAAAATATCTAAAAAAATGTTTTAAAGTTTTGGAAGTTTTAAAAAGATTCAAAAATACTTTAAATTTTGAAAACATTTCAAACACTAGAAAAATTTTTATTTTTTAAGATTTAAAAAAAGGTTCTTTTTTAACAAACTTTGGAAGACATTTAGAAATTAAAAAGTGTCTTAATAAGCATGCAAAAATCTTGAATAATATTTTATTTTGAAATATAAATTTTGAAAGAAAATTGACAAAACTTACAAAATTTAAGATGATTCCCAAGAATCACACAAAATTACCATTTCAGGAAAAATCCTAATCATTTCAAAAGATATCAAGATTGAGACTGCTAAAATTTACAAACAAGCGCTTAGAAGATATAAAGGCAATATTTTTAATTCTTAAAGGTTTTAGACAATTTTAATTATAATTTGGGTCAGTTTACAAGATATTTACGAATTTTAGACAATTCTCCTCAAACTTTTTTTTCTTTTGTTGAAGATTCATATTATTATTTCGAAGTTAATTTTTGTTAATTTAAAATTAATTTTTTTAGGTTGAAATATCAACTAATAAAGTTTTTCTTTAAAAAATCATATATTTTTTCAATATTTAACGAAAATTTTTTTGATTGGAAATTAATACTTTTTGTTTAATTCAGTCTTTTCTGTAAAAAATTTAAATTCTTCGCTCAAAATTTGTCTTTTTGATAACAAATAAACACGTTTCGTTTTAAACTCAACTATTCTGTGGAAAAAAATTTTCTCTGAATAAGTTTAACTCTTTTCTAATTTTATTTCAATCTTTTTATTAAAATATAAATAAAATATAAATTGGTTCTTCTTGAAAAGAAAATGCATCTATTCCATGAAATATCAAAGTTCTTGGTTGAAAATAGACTATTTTGCTGAAGATTTATCTTTTGTGTTTGAAAATTAAACTTCGTTGTAAATAAGTTCCCTCTTCTACAAAACATATCTTTTCAAATTACAATCTAACTAGTTGGAAATTAATCTCTATTGGTTGAGGATTCAAATAGTTTGTTAAAAACTTTTTTTTTATATAAATCCAAATATTTAAAATCCTTTTTGGTAGAAATATCAATAATGTATTGCATTTTTCGTTGATAATTTATATTTTTTGGTTAAAAATTTATCTATTTGGGAGCAAATTAGTCTTATTTGGATGAATTCTACAATTTTTGTTAAAACTTTTTTTTGTTGAAAATTCAATTATTTCGTTAAAAATAAGCCCTTTTGTTGAAATTTTGCTTTGACATGTTTGAAATCTTTTTAAAAATTTTAAATTCCCTTAACAACAAGAAGAACAGAATTAAAATAAGAAGAACAATTATTGTCCATGTGATAGTGGGCGAGGAAGTAAAAGAAAAGGTCGAAAAACAAGAGGTAAAAAATTTCATAGATTCTGATTACTTTTCCATATTAGTGACATTAGAAGAAAAAAATAGTAAGAACAGTAAAGATAAAAGGACATAAATGTAAAGAAAGCAGGAAGAGGGGATTGGTCCGTAGTAGAAAAATGACAATTTAAGAAAAATGTAAAGAATTTTAAGATTGTTGAGGAAATTTTGAACAAAGAGACGGACGTTGCGTAGAATTGGATGTGATAAAAAAAGTAAAGAGGTGAAAAATAAAGTGAGAAACGAATAAAGAAGATGAGAAAGAGGAGAAAGTATTACAGAAAAATATAAAAGAAAAAAGAGGTATACTGAGGAGTGTGAGTTAACCAGGCTATCAAGATAGTAGAATAGAGAAAGTATTTTATGGATTTTCTAGGACGGGTAAAGAGAAAAGTTAAAAATAAGCGAAATGATAATGGGAAAAGAGATGAGGAAGAGGACGTATGTAATAAGGGAAGAATTAGTCATGGTGTGGTATATTTCAGGATGAAAAGACACTTGGTAGAGACGAAATTTAAAATAAAGTCTAGATAGATGTTGAGATAGAGCTAAAAAAATCGACATCAAGAATGTGTAGTATGGAGAGGAGAGTGGTGGACAGAGCTAAGAAAAACAATATTAATGGTACCCATATGAAAAAAGGCAAAAGGCAGAAGGTAAATATTATAAGAGAGTGATGCTAAAGTCAACATTGTTTATAATATATGCGACTGTTCTAACGGAAAGGTAAAAGAAAGAAGTTAAAAAAGAATTAAGCTTTCGAATCAGACAGAGTTTAGGAAAGGCATGGGGGTGACTGGCAACATATATATTCGATGCGGATGAGAGGGGATTTCATAAAATGACTATTGGAAGCAAAAGGATAAGTAGGAGTTAGGATAGAAAGAGAAAAGGCATATAGTGCTGATGACAGAGTATGAAAAAGTGGTGGCGCCCCTTATAACAAAATTAAAGAGATGTTTAGATAGAAAAAAGTTAAATATAAATCTAGAAGAGACAAAAATTATTATTAAGTTTGTAAAAGAAAAAAGGAAAACAAAAAATTAGCTAGAGATAAAAAGAAGTACATTTCGAAGAATTGAAGGGGTTTGAATATTTGGGATATAACGTACAATCAAATAGAGATAACAAATTTTATATAAGAGAAAGAATCAAAAAGCGGCAGAAGTAATGAAAGGGACATAGGGAAAAGGAAGAAGAAGGTTAAAAGAAGATTGGGAAAAGAAAATATCGTTATTTGATGCGCTTAAATGGCATTGGACTATGAAGCAGAAATATTTAGGTCACAGGAAAGAGAAAAAATAAATTAAATAATAAAGCAAAAAAGAGGATATGGAAGTTTGAGGTGTAGCTAAGGAAGGAAAAGAAAGGGGATTTCACAAAAAAGTGTTCTCAGGAGGTAGAACAGAAAAGACGAAAGAAAGTGGACAAGAGAATTAATGAAATGGAAGAGGAAAGAAGAGTTACTTAGGGCTAGATATGTAGGAAAAAGCACTGGAGTGAACTATGAATAATTAAAAACGATTCAGAGTAAGATGATTCCTATAAAGATAGAGGATGACTTAGAAATTGAAGAACGCTGAATAGTATAAGTCGATGAAGAAAAAAGAAGTAACTAAGTATTCAGGAAAAGGATAAAAAGAGTGAAGATAACCCTGAGTGCAAAAATGCAGATTGGAAAGCAACGTAAGGGAAGGGATGTATCGAGAAAGAAAGATGAGAGAAAGTGCAAAGTCTATAAATGGGAAGAGAAAACATGGGAGCATTACTGGGAAGGATGTAGGAGAGGAATGGAAGAAAAAGAACATGTCAAAAAATGTGGTAAAGGTTTTAGGGGAGGTAGTACACTCTTTAAAGTAGAATCAATTTTTTACTTACTGATTGCCTTGACTTTTGTTTCCTTATGCTGGAAAAGAAAAGTTGGAGAAACTCAGATTGAGGTTTATACACTTGTGTTTGACTTGAGCTGTAACTGCTCGTTCCACTTCTCTCAACCTTGTATTTTAGTTCGCTCTTCCTCCTCACTTTGTGATGGAAGGCTGTCGACGAATAGAGTAGGAATGTTAAAATCTCCCGAGGTTTCAATTTTCCTGCCAAACTTTTGTTTGTATAAGGTAATCTAGCAGAATTCGTGAGCTCTTCAAGGCACTATAGGACCTTTCGAGATTCAGATTCAGAATAGTGTTAAAGAAAGGAGGGAGAGTTTTTATAAGCATCATGGAATTGTATCTTCACTAAATTTTTATTTAAAAGGATTGACAAATTAGAATACATACATAAAGGACGTTACCAATTCTAAGTGATTCTTGTCCCCCATCCCTAAGCACCATAGATTTGTCTAACTCCCACTAATCTTTAATGAAAACGAACGCAACCGTTAGTTTAACATAGATTTTATATCTTACCAAAACAATAAATTTTTTTAAATAGAGTTTAAAATTCAATTAAGTAATTGAAATTTTTCTAAAATAATATAAATGTGAAATAATTAGGCTGCATTTTGAACTAAAAGAGATAGGTTTTTAATTAAAAATGAAATCCTTCAATGTTTAGTGAGAAAAATTAATTTTTAATCAAAATTGAAACAAATTTTGATTGAGATTCAACCAAAGACAGTTGCAGTTTTTAGAAAAAGTTTTAATTTTCAACGAATTAGATAAATTTTTTAAGGAAAAGCTGATTTACCCACAAAGACAAACTTTAGGCAAAAAGTTTACTTTGTAAACTAACAACTAAAAAGTGACTTTTCAATCATGAGAGATAAATTTTTCACCAAATATTTAAATTTTTTAACTGAGAATACAAAGTTTTGTAAGAAAAATGTATGCGTCAAATTTTGAGTTAAAAAAATTAATTTTCTAGAATAGAAAACAAATTTTCAATAAGTTGAATTTGCCAAAAAATTACGAATTTTCAACAAAATAATTGAACCTTTCACCTTCTATTAACTACATAGTTAAATTTTTCAACTTAAAAATGTGAGTCTGGAGCTATAAATAAAATCGTTAAATTTGAAGTTTCAAAAATTAATTTTCAAGCAAAGAAAGAAATTTTTCAACCAATATTATTTAATCAAAAATCATAAGTTTTTAACGTAACAGTCAAATCCTCAACCGAAAAGATTAATTTTTAATTATAGAAGATGAATTTTCAATGAAATAGTTGAATTTTTAAACAAATCGTTAAATTTCCAATTAAAAATATAGATTTTCAAGCAAAGGTGAAACCGTTAAATTTTTAGTTAAAAAATTAATTTTTAGGAAAAAAATCGAATTTTCAGCTAGTTAATTTTAACGAAAAACACAAATTTCTTAGAAAATAGTTTAGTCCTTTACCAAATAGATGAATTCTCAACAAAAAAGATTAACTTTATACCAACAGGCAAATTTTTAACGAAATGAAAGAGCTTTTGAAAAAAAAAACAAAAAAAATTCAAGCAGTTAAATTGAACAACAAAAGTAGAATTTTTCACATAATAGTTGAACCTTGAACCAACTAGGTTAATTTTCAACCAAGAAAATTGATTTTCCACTTAAAAAACAAATTTTTAACAAAATAGTTGAATTTTCAAATGAAAAATATAGATTTGTAACCAAAAATGGGATCATTAAATTTTCAGTTAAAAAAGTCAATTTTCAATAAAAAAAAACAAATTTCCAGCCAGTTGAATTTAACAATGATTGATAACTGTTTATGAAATTAATTGATATCTCGAAAAGAATTAAGTTTTTTGTAGAAAAATCATATTTTCGGGTTGGAAATTCAATTTTTTGTTAATAATTTAAAAATTCGTTTCTTTTTTGTTGAAAATTAATTTTTTTACTGAAAATTTAATGATTTGATTTTTGGGTAAATATGTATATTTTGTAGTCATAAATGAAAATATTTAGTTTGAAATTCGTCTTTTTGTGTAGAAAATAATTTTTTTTCTATTGGAAATATACCTAGTTGGCTAGAGATTAAACTACTTTGTGAAAAATTCTTCTTTTTTCGCTCTTTCTTATATAAAATCCATCTATTTAGTAGAGAATTCAACTATATGTAATTTTTTTTCTTTTTTTCGTTAAATTATAGTAGTTGAGAATTCGTTTTTTTTCATTAACAATTTATTTTTTTAACTCAAAATTTCACGATCTTATCTTTGGTTAAAAATCTATATTTTCTTCGAAAATCCAACGATTTAATTGAAAATTCATTTTTCCTGATTTAAAATTAATCTGTTTGGTTGAGAATTCTAATATTTTGTTAAAAATTTGTAATTTTAGATCAAATGAAACTGGTTAAGAATTGTTTTTTTTTTTCATCAAATTTAATTTTTTCGCCTGAAAATTTAACGACTTTTTTGTTGAAGTTTCGTCTTTTTGAGTACAAAATCAATCTTCTATGTTAAATATTTATCTAGTTGGTCAAAACTTTTTAATATTTTGTAAAAAAATGTGTAAATTTTTGTTAAATTCAACTAGTTTGAAATTTGTTTTTTTTTTTATTTTAGAAAATTGATTTCCTAACTCAAAATATAAAGGTAACATTTTTGTTTCAAAGCCTTTAATTCTCAGTTAAATAATTTAACTATTTGGTTAAAAATTAATCAGTTTTAAATAGATAGTAACTTCTTGTTGAAAATTCCTCGTCTCCGTCTTAAAAGTTAATTGTTTTCTGATAAATACGACTTGTTAGTTTAAAAAGTTAACATTTTTTGGAAATTTCGTCCTTTGCGGAAAAATAAATCCTCTATGTTAAAAATTCATCTAGTTGACTAAAATTCAACTTTTTTAAAAATAACAACTATTTTTGCTTGAATTTCAATCATAATTTGTTTTAATTCTCATTGAAAAATAATTTTACTTATTGAAAATTGATAGGTTTAATTTCTCATGAAAAACCTATCTGTTTTTAGTTCAAAATGTAACAAATTGGTTCAAAATTTATATTTTTTTAATAAAATTTTGATTACATAATTGAAAGTGTAACTCTATTTTCAGAAATTAAATTTTTTGCTAACACTTGTTTTATAAAAATTATTTCTTCTATTCATTTATTGAAGTCACAAATACTGAAGTAATATTTATGCCGAAAAAAAGAAACTATCGATTTTGAACAAGATTTTTTATCTTTAGAGTCAAAAAGATAAATTATGCACAAAATAATAAAATTTTCGATACCAAAATATGTTTTTGGAACAAAAAGGTTGATTTTCTACTAAATTTTTAAATTTAAAAGAAAAATAGTTTATTTTTATAACCAAAGCGTTGAATGTATACCATAATGGTTGAATTTTCATCAAAACACATGAATTTTTAACAGTAATGTTAATTTTCAACTTAAAATAATTAATTTTGAACCAGGACAAATAATTTTCTACCAAGAGAAAGAATATTACCAAAATGCAAGAGTTTTCCACCAAATATTAACATTTTTAACAAGAAAAATTAATTTTAAATTTTAAGTATCAATTTTTAACAAAAAATTAAACAATTAAACTTTAAGTCAAAAAAAATTTTTAAAGAAAACAAATTTTTAATGATTTAAATTTAAACAAAAATTACTAATGTTTACAATGTAGTTAAATACTCACCATAAAGATAAAAAAAATTTTAACGATATAGATATAACCAAATAGTTTAATTTCAACCAAATTTCTGAATTTAAAACTGAAAAATATCAAGTTCAAACAAAAACCTTAATTTTTGACCAAAAGAGATGAATTTTTAATCAAAAAGAATAATTTTCTACTACAAAAAAAGGATTTTTAACAAAATATATTAGTTTTTAACCCAAAAGTTAAATTTTTAACAAAAAAAAGATTTATTTTCAAGTGAAAAAATCAATTTTTGACAAAAAATAGAATCATTGATTTAAATTCATGAAAACAATTTTATTTTAACAAAAGATCTAACATTTAAACCAAATATTGAAATTTTTAAATGAAAATATAATGGTAGACTTTTCAACCATAACAATTCTTAAAGATTTGTATAGTATTTGTCAAATTATAACGGGATATTAATATAATTAAGTACTTCTTTTCATATCTTGTATAACGACTAGAAGCGAAGCAACGAAGTGGAAAAGGACTTGCTCCTCGTCGCGATAACGTAATTTTCACGTCAAACTTCTGGCCTCCCTTTTAACATGGGGATCCTTTTCTCCTTGCTAACCTTCCGACTTCTCGCGAACTATCCAGGTTAAGAACGGGTCGCTGAATCGATTAAATAGCATTCCAAGTCACGAACTTTTCGTTTTCCCAGTTCTAGAATCTACACCGGTCCCGCATTCCACTTGAATTGCACTCAAAGTACGTAAAGCTTGTTGAATTTCTTTTCTGGATGATATCGAGCACGCTAAGCGTAATTCTGAGTGAATCGACTACAAATTAAGCCCTGAGTACTGGCAGTCGACTAGTGTACGCAGTTTCCTACTTTGCAGATTATTCAGCAATTTCTGGTGTCGGAGACTTACACAACTTCTGCAGCCTCCATACAGTTCTCATTCGGCTCCTTGCGATTTCAGGCTGTTTCAATTTAGTTACGTATCTGCTCATTAATCGCAGCTTATTCAGAAATTTCTGGTGAAACACGTATTTACACAACTTCTGCAGTCTTCACAGTTCTCGTCTGGCTCCTTGCGATTTTAGGTTGTTTTCATGAAGTTGAGCATCTGCCTATTCATCGCAGCTTATTCAGCAATTTCAGGTAAAACACGGCTTTACACAACTCTGCAGCCTTCATATAGTTCTTACCTAGCTCTATGCGATTTCAGGCTGTTTTCATGTAGTTGTGTATCTGCCTATTCATCGCAGCTTATTCAGCAATTTCTGGTGAAACACAGCTTTACACAACTTTTGCAGCTTTCATACAGTTCTCATCTGTCTCTTTGCGACCTAAGGCTGTTTTGATGTAGTTGCGTATCTGCCTATCCATCGCAGCTTATTCAGCAATTTCTGGTAAAACACGGCTTCACACAACTTCTGCATTCTCTACACAGTCCTTACCTGGCTTCCTATAATTTCAGTCGGTTTGTATTTGAATAAACGTCCATCCACGCATGCGTTGCATTTCATAATGAGGGAACACTCTGAGAAGTTTTAAATAACCAAGAAATTGTAAAAAAATATTTAACGCAGTACGAAGAAAAGAGCCTCATATGTGGAAAAGAGGCGACTGGGTTCTTCACCACAACAACGTACCTGACCATTCATCGCAGCTTATTCAGAAATTTCTGGTGAAGCACGGTTTTGCACAACTAAATAAGTTTCTATACGGTCCTCACCTGGCTCCCTGTGATTTATGGATGTTTTTACGCAGTTTCGTAAACATCTGACCACGTTTGCGTTACATTACAGGATGAGGGAACACACCAACAGGTTTTGTGGAAATGTGGCGACTGGGCCCTTCACCACGACAACTTTTATGAAAGCATTTTTCCAAAAAATTTTCTTGTTCGGTAGTAAATCATTTTTTTTTTTTTGATAAAAATTAGTATTTGTTTTGTAAAGAATGATTTTTTTATCTAAAAATATAATTATTACAATTTCTATTTATTTGACTTCATCGCAGCTTATTCAGGAATTTCTGAAGAACTTTAATTTTTTTTGTTCACATTTTCACTATTATTTTTTTGGTTTCGAGTTCATCTTGTTTCGTTAAAAATGTTACTATTTGGTTAAAAATTTAATTATGTTGCTTTAAATTTAGTTATTTTGTTAAAAATCGTACTATATAGTCAAAGATATAATTACTGTGCTTGTGAATAAGCTACCTTATTGAAAATTTATTTTTTTGGTTGGAAAACTTTGTCTTCGAATGAAAATTTAATTATTTCGTTAAGAATTTCCAGGTGACCAAAAGAATATCGCGGGAAGTAGAAAGCCGTTAACACCGTAAAACCGTAAAATAGGACCGTTAAAATAACACTATTTTATTATTCAAAATTAAACTGTTTCTTTGAAAATTGATGTACTCATTGCGAATTTGTCCTTTTAAGTAGAAAATTATTACTTTTAATTGAAACTTCAACCATTTGTTTAAAAATGTATGTGTTTTGATAAAAATTCGTCTTTTTCGGTAGAAAATAATTCTTTTGAGTGAAAATTTGTATTTGTTTCATAGAGAGTAAATTTTCTATTTAAAAATATAATTATTTTCAATAAAAATGTTTATATTCAGTTAAAAATATACTTTTTTGTTGGAAATTCAACTACTTGGTTGTAAGCTAAGTCACTTTCTAAAAAATTCATTTTTATAAGATTCACCTTTTTGCCTGAAGGTTCGTATTTTTATGAAAAAATAATTGTTTTAACGAAACATTTTTTATTAGGTTAAAGGCTTACCTATTTGGTCAAAGATTTATATTTTTGGCTAAAGATTAAAATATTTTGTTTACAAATTATTTTTTTGAAAAAAATAAATTTATTTTACTACAAATTTTTTATACTATTACGTTATTCGTTCAGAATTCACCTTTTTAGTCAAAAATGCAATCACTTTGAATATTAAGCCGCATTGTTAAAAAATAATTTTTTTTTTTCAAGATTTATAATTTCATTTAGCAACTCATCTCTCTAGTAGAAAATGCATTCTGTTTTTTTCACATACATTTTCTTAACCGAAAATCTATTTTAGTTGTCTATTTATTATTCAAGTGGATAACTCGTCTCGTTAATTTAATAACAAAAAATGTAACTATTCCATTTTTAGGTTCGAATAGAATTTTTGCTAATTAAAAATTTAACCTCCTGGATAAAGCTTAATCCAATTTTGTTAAAAAAAAATTTTTTTTGCTAAAAATTTCCTTGGTTGTAAACTAATACCAGTGTCGTTAAAAAATTATTTTTGTTTTGTTTTTAATTCAATTGCGTTTTTGTTTTAGATTGATAATGTAACTTTTTCATATTTGTTCTAAAACTGATCTGTTTTAGTTGAAAATTCATCTTTTCTGGTGGAAAACTAGTCTTTTTTCTTACAATTTTCTATTTTTTGTTTAACTTTAAAATATTTTGATGAAAGTTCATCTTTTTGGTAAAAAATTAATATTTTGCTTTCAAAATTCAACTGTTCAGTAGAAAACTTTGTATTTCTGGCTAAAACGTGTCCTTTTTTTTTGTTAAAAGTTAATCTATTTTGTTGAAATTTCTTTTTTTGGTTAAAGATTGTTAATTTTTTTTAAATTGGACTATTAGGTTGAGATTTTATTTTTTTTTGTCAAAAATTAATTGTTTTTGTTCACAATTTAACCTTTTGAACCTTGGTTGAAAATTTATCATTGTTACTTGAAAATTTAACTAATTGTGAGAAAAAAATTTGGGTAAGGATAAATTTTTTTTGGTGAAAATTTACATTTTTAGTTTAGTATTTTTTTGTTGAAAATTGATTGTTTTTACTGAGGATTCAAAGCTTTGAACTTTAGTGGAAAATTTATCTTTTTGGTGAAAATTCAACTTATCGCAACAAAAAAATTTTTTGGATGAGGATTAATTTTTTTGCTTTAAAATATAACTATTGTGTTGAAAACTAGTTTTCTTTTTATTTCATATTTATTTTTGTGAATAAAAATGTAACTTCTTCATCTTTTGATAAATATTTAACTTTTTTACTGAAAATTTGCCTTTTTGGTTGAAAATTAATAATTGTGGATCAAAAATTAAACGTATTTGTAGAAAATTCATCCCTTTGTTTAAAAAGTTCATGAATTTTGTTGGTAATTTGACTTTTCTGGCAGAAAATTAATCCTCTTGTTTGAAAATCAATTTTTGGGTTGAAAATTTAAATATTTTGTAAAAAATATGTCTTTCATTATGAAAAGTATATTTTTTATTTAACAATTTGTGTCTCTGGTTAATAATTCATCGTTTTAGATCAAAAAATTAAATTTTTGTTAAAAATTTAATTGTTTTGTGGAAAATTCTACTCCTTGGTTGAAAATTTAACTATTTCTCAAAAAAATAGTTTGCTTTTGGTTCAAAGTTAGTTACTTACTACAAGTGTTACTTTTTCACTTTTAATTGAAAATTTATATTTTTTTATAAAAAATTCATCTTTCTGGTAGAAAATTGATTTTTTGGGGTAGAAAATGTAACTTATTCGTAAAAAATTCCTTCAAAAATAATCCCCTTATTTAAAAAGCCTATGTGTTTTGTTATGATTTTTTTTTAGCAGAAAATAAAACTTCTTGGTTAAAAATAAATCACTTTGGTTAAAAATTTGACTTGTTTATTGAATATGTCTCTCGTGGTAGAAAATTAATTTTTTGTTTCAAAATTCGCCTTTCTGGTTAACAATTTACGTTTGTTCTGTTGAATATTTGTCCCTCATGACCGAAAACACTTCCTTTTGTATTTTATAATAAAAATTTAGTTTCCAAAAAATATAACTCTCTTTTGTTAAATTAAAATCATTTTTCTTTGAAAACTTGACTATCAGATTAAAAATTTATCTTTTTAGGTTGAAGCTTCAACAGTTTGTTAAAAAGTTTAACTATTGTTGCGAAAATTTTATTATTTTTTTGCATATTATCCTCTTTTTTCAAATCAATTTTTTATGTCTAAGAATTAACAGTTTCGTTGAAAATCATTTTTTTCAATTTGAAATTTTATCTTCTATTGTAGGAGAGTCATCTTTTTTAGTTGAAATAAATTTTAAAAAAATTTATTTTATTTAGAAATTGTTGCATTCTCTGTTAAAAAATATTCTATTTTAGCAATGGTACATGACTGAAATTCCAGTCTTTAAGAATTAATGGTCAGAAGAAATAAAAGAATTATCTGTGGAAAATCAGACAATTTTGAAAAGTAAGTTTTGTGACCACACAGACTCTTTTAAAATGATTAAAAATTAATGAATTATTTTTAAAATGTTGTCAGTATTAAAAAAAGAAACATTTAAAAATCAAACAATAAATGGTGTAACCACAAATAGCCGAAAAAAAGATCATGTGAGCAAAAAGCCGACAGAGACCCTGGAATGACGGGCTTCGTATGAGGCGCAAAGGATACTACTGAGAGCCCTTTTTCTGGACCGGATTCTAAAACACTCTTCTTCTATTCAAACGCTCCATTCATAACCTTCACACCTCTAGATAAGGGTGTTCGGCTTTGATACCGAATGGTCCTTCGCACAAAGCGTATCCGACACAAAGGGTTGCAATCTCGGTAGTTGTCACACGAAGGGGTTGCGTTTCTGGGAGAACTACTCCCCCTCTAACCCCCTTCCAACATGCAGAATTTTTATTGCATCGCTTTTCCATATTTAGTTTACCTTTTTTATTAGTAAGCTTGAAACTTCAAAGAGTTCTAAGTCAACTTAGTTCCTTTCGCAATAATAATTGGCGCCCAACGCAAATTTTGCATTTCACGCAGTCTACAGTCTCGACCATTTTAAAAGCACTAGTTTTAAGGGGTATATTAAAAATATTTTAATTTTGTAATTCATATTTTAGTTTAGTTGCAGGTACTAAGATAGCTAGGCTACTTTCGTGATATCTCATTCACTTCTGAAGCGAATTACGCATTGCACGCACATCAATCTGCATGACTGATGATTTTGAAAGTACTGCTTTCAAAGTGTACCAGTTTAAAGTAAACAATTAGAAGGTTTTAATTTTGTATGTAAATTTGTAATTCACTTAGTGGTAAGAAGAAAGCTTAGTTACGTTTAGAATGATTATCAGAGCCCAAAAAAAATCTGCATTGTACGCACATCGGTCAAGAGACTTTATTTCAAAAATCTTAGTTTGAAGAGAAACTAGAGGGGTCTAATTTTGCAATTCTGATTGTGGTTTAGTTCATGATACTAATACTGTAGTATTAGTGTATACTTGTAGTAATAATTGACGCTCAATACAAATTCTGCATTGTACGCACATCAGTCGGCAGACTTCATTTGTAAAATACCAATTTAAAGTAGATGATTAGACAGTCCTAATTTCATTAATTAGGTAATTGTTTAGTTTCCAAAACTAAGAGATCTCAGTTACTTTTAGACAAACATTTGGTGCCTAACGCAAAGTTCCAATTGTACGTACATCATTCGCCATACTTCATTGCGAAAGTACCATTTTAACGTGGTGAATTATTCGATCCTAATTTTGCAAATCCAGCTCTAGTTCAGTTTATGATACTAAAACTGCTTGCTTACTTTCAGACAGATAACTAGCGCAAGACCCTGAATCTGCATTGTGCGCAAATCAATATACAGACTTGATTGTGTTGAAAGTACTAGCTGGAGTAATAAGTAAAACGGTTTTAATTTCATAAATCAAGATGTTCAGTTTTTAAGACTAAAAAAGTTGCGTTACTTTCAGAGTGAAATTAATGCTTGAAGTATATTATACATTGTACGCACATCATTAAAGTTACATCATTTTCGAAGTACCATTTTAAAATGGTAAATTAGGATTTCTAAAAGAAATTCTAACTTTTTTAATACAATTGTTTTTCATTCAAAGGGAATAAAGCAGCTCTATATGCTTTTAGAGCGATAATTGATACTTAATTCAAATTTTTCATTGTACGCACATTAGTCGACGGACTTTATTGTAAAGCACTAATTTAAAGTGCTAAATTAGACTAAACTGATTTTGTACGTCAAAGTATAGTTCAGTTTATGATACTGAGAAATCTTGCTTACTTTTGGACTAATATTTGACACTTAACTTAAAATCTGCTATATACGCACATCAGTCGGAGGACTTAATGATTTTTAAAGTATTATTTACAGTGGTAAATTAGACAATTTCAATTTTATAAATCAAATTACTGTTTAGTTTTAAGGACTGAGATGGATTGATTACTTTTAGATTAATAATTTGTACCCAAAGCAAATTCTGAATTGTACGCACATCATTCAAGGGACTTCATTTTTAAAGGGTTAATTTCAAATGATAATTCAGAATGTTTTAATTCTATAAGCCCATTTGTAAGATAGTTGAAGATACATACAAACTTTGCGACTTTCGGAATAATAATAAGCACCTGATCAAAATTCTGCACCGTACGTCTTTCAGTCGAGTGACATGATCAGTTTAAAAGGATCAGTTTAAATAGTATGTGAAGAAACCGGTTTGAATATTTCGAATAAAACTTCAAGTCAATCGAAAGTACTAAGACATCTTTTTCGAAAAAATAATTAGCGACCAACGCAAATTCAGCATTGCATTGCATCATATAACGGACTTCATTTAGAGTACCAGTTTAAGGTAGTAAATTGAAAAGTTTAAATCCTGTAAATGAATTTGTTGTTCAGTCGCTTGTAATAAAACATTTTTTAGATTCTTTGGATTTGTAATTGACACACAATCAAAATTTTTCATTGTGCGCACATCAGTCGGGAATCCTCGTTTTTGAAACACTAGTTTGTAATGGTAAATTAGCTGGTTCTAAGTTCGTAAATCAAGTTGTTGTTCAGTTGGTGGTATTAAGAAAGCTTTATTACTTCTGAACTAATAATTCGCAAATGTCTCAAAATCTGCATTATCAAATTCTGCATTGTACGCAGAATGTTTGCAAAACTTGATCATTAGAACAGATTTAGTTAAAAGTGATAAATTAGCCTGTTTTAATTTTGTCACTTAAGTTGTTATTCAATTAAAGGTACTAAGATAATTTCGTTACTATAAAAGCGATAATATACAAGCAACACAAATTCTGCACAACTTTAATTCTAAATTGTACACATATTTCTGGACAAACTTAATCGTTCCTAAAATGCCAATTTAAAGTGGCAAATTGAACGGCTCTTATTTCGCAAATCAAGTTGTAATTCTACTGGGGAAGCGAAGTTAGCATACTTGATTTTGAAATAACAATTAGCAGTAAAATTTAGTTTTACATTATACGCACATCAGTCGACAGATTTAATCATTTTGAATATGCGATTTTAAAGTAGTGAATTAGACAGTTATAATCTTGTGAATCAAGTCAAAGTCAGTTAGAGGTACAAAAACAACTTTGCTATTTTTGGAATAATAATTGGCGTTCAACCATAGTTCTGCATTCTACGCTTATTAGTCGACAGCCTTGGTCTAAAAATAATAATAGACACTTAAATTAAATTTTAATTTGTATCGACATCAGCAAACAAACTTGATCGTTTTAAAAGTATCAGTTCCAAGTAGTAAATTAGACAATTTTTATTTCTTTAATAGTTTATAATTCAATTAAAGGTGCGAAAACAGCTCATTTAATTTTGAGATAATAATTAAAGATCAAATAAAATTCTGCGCTCTACATCCATAAATTGACAAATTTAGTCATTTCAAATATAACATTTGAAAGTTGTAAATTAGGCGGTTATAATTTTCGCAATCAAGTAGAAGGTATATATGCCGGAATAATATTTGGTGTACAATCCCACTATTGTATTGTACGCACATCATTTCGCAGATTTCATTTTTGAAGTACCAGTTTAAAGTTGTAAATTAGGTGGTTCGAATTTTCCACATCAACTTGTATTTTGGTTAGTGGTACTAAAACAGCTTGGTTACTTTCGGAATATTAATTTGCGCTGTACCTTTATTCTGCATTGTACGTACAATATTTGACCGACCTTAATTTTAGAGTACTATTTTAAATTGCTAAATAGATCATTTCAATTTTGTTGATAGATTTGTAGTTCAGATAGCGGTACTAAGACAGCTTGTTTATCTTCAAAATAATAATTAGAGCTTAACGAAAAATCCGCATTGCACGCACATCGGTTAAAAGACTTAAAAAATTTAAAAATACTAATTTCATGTAAAAAATTGTACGGTTTTAATGTTTTTAACCAAGTTGTATCGTTGAAGGTACTCAGATAGCTTTCTATTTTCTTAAAAAATACTTGACCTTCAATCCACATTCTGCTTTGCACGTGCATTACCTTACAAAATTCATTTTTAAAGGTTCAGTTTTAAGCGTCGAATTAGGTGGTTTTAATTTTGTTAATCGAATTTTGATTCAATTAATGGTATTAAGATAGCTTGGGTACCCTTGGAGAAATAATTCGCACAGAACGAACATTATGCAATGTACGCACGTCAGTTCTCAAAATTAACTACTTTGAAAGAACTATTTCAAAGTGGTAAATTAGAGAGTTCTAATTTTTCCAATGTAATAATTATTAATTAGAGTTGAATAAAGTTGAAAATAAATTAAAGGTACTAAGACAGCTTGGTTACTTTCGAAATAATATTTGGCGATCGACTTAAATTCTGCGTTGTATGCACATCGGTCTAAAGATCTTATCACTTTTATATTAAGAGTTTTAATTTTCAAGTTTTAGGTTAAGTAGCAAATCAGTTGGAGAAAAAAAATAACTTGGCGACTTTTAAAGTGATATTTGAAGCCTAAACTAAATTCTGCATCGTACGCACATCAGTTACCAGACTTGATATTTTCAAAAGTAACAATTCAAAATGGTAAGTTTGACAGTATAAATCAAGTTGTAAGTAAATTTTAGGTGATAAGATAGCTTGGTTACTCTTAGTGTAATACTTGAAAACCAACGCAAATTAAGCATCATACATACATCATTGGACAGACTTCGTTTTTAAAGTACCAGTTGAAAGTAGTAAATTGGATGATTTTATTTTGTGATCAAGAAAGGAGTTCAGTTCGAGGTATAAAGACAACTTCGCTACTGTTGAAACATTACGGGCGTCCAAGCCAAATTCTGCATTGTACGCACATCAGTCAACTGCCCGAGATTGTCTTGAGAGTGCCAGATTAAGGTAGTAAATTAGACGGTTTATATCAAGTTTGTACTCAGTTGAAGACAACTTGGTTACTTTGGCGGTTAGAGACGTGTTACACAGTTATGTATGTACTTACTAGCACTTACGTGGCAACGCCATCAAGATTGACTCACAGCCTTCTCTGGCTTGCCTGCTGCTACAATATTGCGCTTTTCTGGCTAGCCGCCAAGTTCTTCGGGCAGGAGTCCCATCAGCGTGTGTATCTATTTCTTCCTCTCCCATTCCCTCTGCGGCTGGTCTAGGATTCCTTTTAATTTGTAACGTCTCCTACACTATTGCCATCTTTTTCTCACACAACTCACTCTGCTGCCTTATCATCTTCTCACAGAACTTCTGCGACAATCATAGATTTAATTTTGATATCTGATTTCAAATTCTTGAAAATATATAAGCCTTGGAAGTTTCTAGTTCAAAAGTTAAATAACTAAATTATAAATATACTTAATAAACAATAAATACCAATAATAAAAAATTTAAAATTTGCTTATTCAGAGAATTTTTTGTTATTTCTGTTATTTCTTTTACACCTAAAAAGGTAGAAAATTGTAGAAATGGCACAGATTTTTACTGCAAAATGCAAACATTTATTTAGAATTTTTTTTTAAATTAATTTTTTCTTTAGCCTTGAAAGCATTGAAGCTTATTAAAAGCTTATTTAATTTTTACTTAAAGTATAATAAAAGCCTTAAATGTTCTTTTTTCACTTAAAAGTCTACTACCGTATTTTTGGTTTAGCATTTATCTATTTTGGTGAAAAATTATGCTATTTAAATGAAGATTTAACTGTTTTGTTAAGCATTCGTTTTTCTAGATTGGAAAGTCTTTTCAATGTCCTTTTTGTCAGAAAATTATTTCTTATGATTTAAAAATTTAACTAAGAGACTTTCCTAACAATTTATTTTATTAGCTAAAGATTAATTTTTTTAGTAAAAAATTTGAATTTTTTTTTTGGCAATTCCTTTCTGTTTTTTGTTAAAAATCAATATTTCTAACTCAAGCTCTAACTATTCTATCCTTGGTTGAAATTTTTTTTATTTTTTGTTGCAAATTGGACAATTTGGTTTAAAATCAAGTGCTGGATTTAGCAAAACAGTTCAGTTGAAATTCTTTTCTCTCTTGCCTAAAAAATCTTTTCTGTTTAAAAATTGAACTGTTTTATTGAAAATTCGTCTTTTTGGTTTCAAAATGCATCTTTTAGCATAAATGTAGTTTTTTCTAGTTAATAATGTGAATTTTTGGCTAAAAATTATTCTAATGAATTTTCTGTTAAATTTTAAAGTTTAACTACTCTGTCGAAAATTTTTTTAATTTGTAAAAGAATTATTTTTTTGTTGAAGAATCATTTTTTATGGTAGAAAATTAATTTCTTCAACTAGAAACTTACCCATACTATTTTTAATTAAAAATTTGTTGTTTTCAGTTGAAACCTCAACAATTTGGTTAAAAATATATGTATTTTGATAAAGATTCGTTTTTTTGCTGAAAATATAATCTCATTTATTGAAAATTTAACTGCTTGGTTGAAAGCTTCACTACTTTATGCAAAGTTTTTTTTATGGGTTAAAGATTGAACTATATTGATAGAACATTTTTTTATTGAAAATTAATTTTTTTAACTAGACATTTAACTATACTGTTTTTGGTTGAAAATTGTTTTTTTTTTAGTTAAAACCTTAACAAATTTGTTGAAGATGTATGCATTTTGTTGTAATGTTGTCTGTTTGCTAGAAAATCAATCTTCTTGACTGAAAATTTAACAGCTCAGTTGAAAGTAAAACAAATTTTTGCAAATTATACTTTATTAGTCGAATATCTATCTATTTTTCAAAAAATTTCACTAATTTGTTGAAAATTCTTTTTTTGCTGTCGTCGAAATCCAAGTTGCCAACTGCAAATTTAACTACTTTATTTTTGGTTAAAAATTAGAGGTTTTTTATTTCAAATTGAATTATTTTTGTTAAAAATCCTGTTATTTGCGTAAAGAATTGAACTATATAGTTGACAATGGACTTGTTTGTTGATAATTTATATTTTCCGTTTAAAAATGAAAATGCTTTCCAAATAATTTGCTTTTTAATTTGAAAATTACACAATTTGCTCGCAAATTGTAGAAGATAATTATTAAAGGAATAATAAAGGATCAAAGGATTTATTTTTTTTTTATTTCGTCTTTATGCGTTAAAATATTAAATATTATATTTTTTGTTGAGAGTTAAGAATTTTATTTGACAAAACATTAAATTTTTTGAAACCTAATTCACTTTGTTAAAAATTCTACTATTAAAAAAAAATTGTGTTATTTTCTTACAAATGTTACTTTCTTGGTAAAAATTTATCTTTGAATTTTGTGAATTCAAATATTTAGTTGAAAAATCATCTCTTTGTGTAAAAAAATGTCATTTTTCTGGTTAAAAAATCAGTTTTTTGCTGAAACTGCAATAAATTTTAAATTTAAATTTTGGGCGCTTCTGATCAAATTTAATAGAATACTTTAAAAGAGCATCAAGTAGTTTTGGAAAAGACAAGAAAGTGCCT
>JAUELO010000006.1:1525019-1540477 GCA_032357855.1 Amphibolips quercusostensackenii | reverse complement strand
TGGAAAAGACAAGAAAGTGCCTTCGAAAGTAAAAAAAAAAATAATTAAAGCAGCCTAGCGTCTAAGAAAATGGCTTCGTAGCCTACTAGGATGTAAAAGGGTCATCCAAACATCGCCTCCCATACTTTCCCACCCATCATCTTCCTACATTCCCCTCTACCCCTTCCTTCCCTACTTCCACTCCCTACATTTTAATGTTGGCGTCCACTCTCATCCCCAACTTCTCCTTTACCTATCTCTTCGTGTCCCTACTTTTTCGACATTTCCCTCTCACAAACTTTTCCATTCCTAATCACCCTACCTTTTCATACTTTTCCTCTTCTCCCCTTTCCACCCTACTCCACCCACCTTAACACTCTTGTCCCCTCCCATCCCTAACTTCTACACCTATCACTCCCTCTCCTCACTTTTCTGACATTGCACCCTCCCATACTTTTCCACCCATTATTCCCCTTTATTATCCTACATTCTTTCAATTTCCCTCCCCTACCCTCTTAACCCTAGTTGCCTCCCTGCACCTCAACCTTCGCGGCCCCTACCATCCCCAACCCCTTCTTCAACTATCTCTTCCTCTCCTCACTTCTCCGACATTTCCCCTTACTTCCTGAAACCTTATAATTTTGTCTTACTTTTCCAAGTTCCCTAAGTTTCTTAAGTTTGCCTATGATGTGAATTGTGAATTATAGGTTGCAATTTAGAAGTTTCCTCACTCTACTTTCTTGGAAAGAAGTATGACACACGGAAGAAAAAACACCTGACCGAAATTATAAGGTTTTTTGCCCGGGGCCACGAAACCTTGAAAACACTATAGGAATAACTCGTAACTGATAAGGACTTTCATCTGCAAATTTGAACTTCTCTAATTGAAAAGAAATAACTTTGCGAACGTCAGCCGTTATCCGGATGAAACAGTCTCCGTTTCCGACACGTATGAAGTACCAAGCCCTTGAATCTCTACGTTCCCCTGGGTGATAAATGAGTTTTCAAAAATGGATGTGAGTGGGCTGCCAAGAACCTAAGTGAGGATTTATCTCGCAGCAACTAGCGAGAGAACTTTTTCCAACTCATCCGAAAGAGTCAAGAGTGACTCCGTAGTGGTATAAACCTTTATTCGAGAAGTTCGTTTATTTCTACCTTTTATTACTCGCTGGAGACTTTGTACAAGCCAGAAGTGCGTTTTACGAGCTCCACACCGTATTGCGGATTTCTTGATTCAAGGATACTTCTGGAATCTTGACTAGGAGTATTCGCGGAATGCAGCAGTTCTTCGAGGGCAGTTGGATTCTTTTAGTGCCTTTGAGCGATTGTTTCTTGGTACATGAGAATTATCTGTAAAGGTATTTTAGAAAAAGAAATGAAGAAAAGGTGCTGGGAGAGAAGGAAAGAAGTCCTGAAAATATTAACTCTTATAATCCGCTAGTTTGATTGGTTATCCACTCTCTTCAAATGGTCCAGTAATTTTAAACCTATTTCCATTGGAATCTCACTGGTTGAACCAGCCAGCAGTGTGTCACTGACAATCAGTGAGAATTTACTGAATAACTCAGTGAAAATTCGTAATTGGTCTAATCAGTGAGGTTCACTCGTCTCGGTACCAGTAGTCAAACTTGAATGGACAGGGGCGTAAACCACTAAATCACTATTATAGTCACAGGTTGAATATGTTAGCTGACGTTACTAGTGAATTTTAGTAATGGTTTTAGTTGAGTCACTTACTGGTGCACCCAGTCAAAAGGTAAAGGTGAAACAATTCCAGGAAATGCCAAATCTGGTATTCGCCTGGGACGATCGTTTATCCGCTCCCTTAAAATGATCCAAATATATAACACTGGTTTACAGTGGAATCTTATTGTTTGAACAAGCCAGGAGTGTGTCACTAAAAATCAGTAAGACTTTATTAGATTGCTAAGTAATATTCCGTGACTGGTTAAATCAGTGATGTTCACTGGCCTGAGTACCCGACGTCAAACCACAGCGTACAGGGGCGTAAATCGCTAAACAGCTGATATGACTACAAGTTGAATCTATCATTTAGCGTTACTGGTAAATTTAAGTAACTATTTAAGTTAAGTCCCTTACAGGTCCATCCAGTTAAAATCAACAATTTACTGGTTCACCAGTGACAATTTTAACTACTGATTTAACCATTGGCAATTTGATTAGTTCAGTTCAAGGTAGCGAACTAGTAATCCACTGTTATTTTTTAAATCTAGTGTAATTTGGAGCAATCCACTTGTTATTCAGATAATCTAGAGTAATGGATTTAACCAGTGAGGTTCACTGGTCTTAGCACCAGCAGTCAAACCCAAGTGAAAATGGGCGTGGACCGTTAAATCACTGGTATGATTACAGGTTGACTTTAACAGTTGACGTTACTGGTGAACTATAGTAACGGTTTAAGTTGAGTCACTTACTGGTGCGCATAGTCAAAATGCGAGAGGAAAACAACTTCTTAAAATGCCAACCTTGTATTCCGCTGGGTCGATCGTTTAGTCGCTTCCTTGAAATGATCCAGTGATATCACACTGACTTCCAGTTAAATCTAACTAGTTAAAACAGCCAGGGGTGTGTCACTGACAATCAGTGAGATTTTACTGGATCACTCAGTGGAATTTTGTGACTGGTTTAATCAGTGAGGTTCGCTGGTCTCAGTACCAGTAGTCAAGCACAATTAGACAGGGGCGGGGACCGCTGAATCACTGTTAAGATTACAGGTTAAGTCTATTATTTTGCGTTACTGGTCAATTTCAGTAACCATTTCAGTTGAGTCACTTACTGGTTCAACTAGAAAAAATTGGAAAATCACTGGTTTACCAGTGATAAATCAAACTACTGATTCAACTAATTGCAATTTAACTAGTTCAGTTTAAGAAAACAAAATTGTAATCCACTGTAATTTAGAAATCCTGTGTAATCTGGAGTGATCCCCTTATAATTCTGATAACTTATAGTAACTGGTTTGATCAGTGAGGTTCACTGGTTACAGTACCAGTAGTTGAACCCAAGTGAAAAGATGCGTAATCCGCTAAATCACTAGTATGATTACAAGTTGAATCTATTATTTGTTATTACGGGTTTATTTCAGTAACTGTTTTTATTAAGTACCTACTGGTAAAACCACTCAAAAGCTGAAAATCACTCGACTACCAGTGATTACTCAAACTACTGATCCAACCAATAACAATTTCCCTAGTTCAGTTTGATAAAAGAAACTGATTCAGATAATTTAAAGAAATTCAGGTGATCCAAAGAATCCACAGGAATCCCCTCAAAATCCAGGGTAATCTATTTGACATCTTGGTAAGTCGAAATATTTTACATAGGTAAACAAAAATGTTTTTCAACTATTTTATGGCAAATTTGTTGCTTTTTTTTGTTAAAAATCAACTTATTTGACTGAAAATAATTTATTTTATAATTAGTTAACAATCAATCTTTTTAGTTGAAATTCAATGTATTTGGTGAAAAAATCGTCTTTTTCGGGTAAAAATAATCTTCTTTGTTAAAAATGCACGTTTTGGGTTGGAAATTAAACTATATTGTGAAAAATTATTTTTTATGTTTGCTTGCATCAATTTCTGCAACCTACAATCTAGATAATCTATTTCAACTTTAAAATTGATCTTTTTTGAATTAAAAATTTAAATAGTTTGTTAAAAATTCACTTTTTCGGTTGAAGATTCTTGACTTTAGTTAAAAATAGATGAATTCAATATTGTTACTTTTTCTTTTGTTGGAAATTTTTTGTTTCGCCTAATTTTTTCCCCAAAAAATTTAACAATTTAATTTTTGGCACAAATTTGTCTTTCTTTATTGAAAATTAGATTATTTTGTTGGGAATTTCTTATTTTGTAGAAAATTATTTTTATTGGTGAAAAATTCATCTTTTTTGTCCGAATTCAACTATTTTTGTAAATATTCAACATTTTTAGTTGAAGATCAAACAATTTACTTGTAAATTAATTTTTTTTTTTTGTTTAAAATCAAACTATTTAGTAAAAAGATAACCAAATTTTCTAAAAATTCATTTTTTGTTTGAAAATGCATACTTCAGTTGCAAATGTCACATTTTGGTTCAAAATTTGGTTTTATTTTTTATATAAAAATTAATTTTTAAATATTGAAAATGTGACCATTATATTTTTGGTTCAAGATTCCTAAATTTTGTTAAACCATCATCTTTTTCGCTGGAAAATTAATGTTTTTTGTTAAAAATCCACGTTTTATTGTTGCAAATTCCATTATGTGCTTGAAAATTAATTTACGTCATAAAAAATGTAATAATTTCTTTAAAACATCATTTTTTTGGTTTAAAGTTAAATTATTTAGTTAAAAATGTATTCTTTGTATAAAAATTGTACTGCTTCGCAAAATTTTTTTTTTTGTTGGAGATGCACATTTTAGTGAAAAATTTCACTTTTTGGTTGATAATTTGTTTTTTCAATACAATTTTTTTTTTATTTAAAATCTAACAATTCTATTTTTTCTTAAAAAATCATGTGATTTGTTTAAAGTTCGTCTTTTTCGCTGGAAGATTATTTTTCTAGGGTTAAAATTTACTTGTTTGGTTCAAAATTTAATTACTTGTTTAAAACCTGATTTGCATAGCAAAAAATGTAACGAATTCAAGCAAAAGTTATTTTTTTCTTACAATTCACAGGTTTTGTTAAAAATTTGTCTTTTTTGGGCTTATCATTGAACCAGTTTGGTAATTTATGCAACTAATTTGTTGAGAATCAACTTGTTTTTTCGAAAATTTGACTATTCGGTTGAAAGTTGAACCAATTTGTTAATAATCTACTTTTAAATTTTGGTCCTTTGATTTTTTTATTTCACAAAAAAGTTAATATTTTTTTATAAACAAAATGTTTTTTAAATAATTGAATTGAGGTAAAACATCATTATATCAGTTAAAACGTTTCTTAAAAATAATATTTTGAAAAATAAAAATTTTTAACAATTGTTTTATTCTGTATTAATCAATTAATGAGTGAAAGTTCCTATTTAAGATAATAATATTCACTCATTACTTGTTCATAATTAAAATGCGAAAGAAAAGTTAAAAATTTTAGAAAATTCGCAACTTTCTAGCAATTTTCGAAGAGAATATAGTTATAATCAATAATAAATTGTTCAAGCAGTCATTTAAACTGCAAATTTCTAGCACTTTTCCAAAAAAATATTTTCATAAATAATAATAAATGATAATAAAAATTTAAAAATAGTTGAACAATTTGAAAAAAACCACGACTTTTTATCTCTATACTGAAAGAAAATTATTAAAAACCATAATTTATTGTTCAAACAATTTGTTTAAGCATTCAATCATCAATAGCAAGTAGTATTTTATGTATTATGAATAATTTGTATTTGAAAAACAACAAAAACAAGTTCTGACAATAGTAAAAAAGTGGGTTAATTAAATGAATTAATTATTCAACTAATTATGATTAATTATAGTTAATCATAATTGGTTATATTTTTTTGAATAACCGCTTTAAATTATTACTGGAATATCTCTATTTTAGATGATTTCTTATTCAGGGTGGCCTTAGGTAAAGAAACCTCGATGTCAGTGTTTTAAAAAAAAATTTGCAAAAGTCAGGGAATTTCTCGAAGAGACACTTTGAATAACTTGCAAGGATGAGGAGAGTAAGGAACGTAACGGAAGTGAAAAATTGAGGGGTATTAATTTAGAGGAAATGATAGGAAGAGCGAAAAGGAAAAGAGGTTAGGGGTAGTAATGAAGTTCAAATCAGTAGGGGAGAAGAGAGTAGTGAAATTGTGATAAAGAGAGTATGTGATTGGGGAAGTTAGAAAAAGTGTATAAACAATAAGTTGCGGAAGTAAGAAGTTAAAGTAAATGAGCGGAGAGATAAAGATAAAAGAGAAAATAAGTAAAAGTCAAAGATAAGGGAAGTTTAAAAAATAAGGGAAAATCAGGGTTGGCAAAGTGAAAAAAATGATAGCAAGAGAAAAAAGAAAGTAAGGCTAGGGATATTAATGTAGTTTCGATCAGTAGGGGAGGGGAGAGTAGTGAAATAGTGGCAAAGGAATTGTATAGTAGGGGGAGTAAGGAAAAGTTAATAAATGGTAAGTGGCGAAAATAAGAAGTCAGGGTAAATGATCGGAGAGGAAAGAATGAGAGAAAAAATTAGTAAGTCAGAGAAAAGGGCAGTATAGAAAATGAGGAAAAGTGAGGGTAGAAAAAAAAGGAAATGATAGCAAGCGATGTAAGGAAGTAAGGCTAAGTATAATAGTGTAGCTCGGATCAGTAGGAAAGGAAAAAGCGGTGAAATAGTAGTAAAGGAAGCGTATGGTAGGGGAAGTAAGGGAAAGTATATAAACGAAAAGTGTCGAGAACAAGAAGTGAGGTTAAATGAGGAAAGAAAAAAGGATCAGAGGGAGAATGAGCGGAAGTAAGAGAAGAAGAAAGTATAAAAAATGAGAAAAAATAAAGGTGGTCGAAAAGAGGAAAATGATATCAAGAGATAAAGGAAAGTGAGGCTATGTATAGTAGTTCAGTTCGTAACAGTAGTGAAGGGAAGAGTCGTAAAATAGTAGTGAAGGGGATATATAGTAGGATAAGTAAGGCAAAGTGTATAAAATATAAGTGGCGAAAGTAGGAAGTGAGGTTAAGCAAGTGGAGAGAAGATGATAAAAGAAAAAGTGAGCGAAAGTTAGAGAGAAGGGAAGTATGGAAAATGTGGGAAAATGAGGATTGGCAAAGTGAAGAAAATTATATCAAGAGATGAAAGGATGTGAGGCTAGGAAAAGTAGTTTAGTTCGGATTAGTAGGGAAGGGGAGACTGGTAAAAGAGTAGTAAAGTAAGTGTATAGTAGGGGTAATAAGAAAAAGTAAATAAACGATCAGTGATCAGGATTAGAAAGTATGAGGAATGAAGAGAGCAGAAGAAGAGTTATGAGAGGAAGTAACGAGTGAAAAAGTAGAGGAAATGATGAAAAAAGAGGAACGTGAGGGTAGGGGAAAAAGGGTAAGCGTGTGAGTAGAGAAGATAAATTGATAGGTATAAAAGCAGGAAAGGGAGAAAATAGTAGAGGAATAAGGAAAAGTATGGTAGGGAGAAGTAGGAGAAGTAAGGTGGAAACGTTAAAAGGCCTTTTTTGTATATGATGCCTGGAATAAATATCACTTAAACAATTCAAATACTCCATTTTCGATTATACTCTTCCTTTTATTCTTGTTTCAAATATTTTGAAGTGCATGTGGCAATAACTCATCTGATTTTCGAGAACTAACGATCAGCGTTAGCGTGTGAGTGGACACAACTCTCACTCTCTCCACCGGTCGATAACGATGGCAACTAGTTGGGGACGAATGGAGAACTACATAGATCGAGAATAATGGAAGTGGAGCCTCGTAGTTTGACTTCAGAGAGGAAGGTCCGTTAAAGGTCGTACCGATACGTTGCAATTAAAACTGAGAGCAAAGAGAAACCACTATTGAGAGTAAATGGACCGTAAAGTCACCCTCCTATCGCTACTCTCCTTCCCAAAGATACCTTTTCTAGAGAACCTTATATTTCCTGGAAAGGTTCTTTTTTACGTATTTTTTTCGGTTCAGTAACACAACTGCTGTAGATTGTCACCAAGATATATCTTTTTTTAAGGATACCTTATTTAGGCTAGCCCTAGGTTAAGGAAAACCTGGAAGTCAGCGGTTTTGAAAAAAACTTGCAAAATTCAAAAGAAAAAAAATTTTTTAAAAAAACTGAGAGACATTTAATAAATTTAAAAAAAATGCATTTAAAATTGTGTAACGCTTCGTATCACAGAGCAGAAGCCCTTAATGTTTTAATTTTGTTTCCGTCTGTCAAACCTCTTTTTTCCCCGAGAGGAAAAGTTACAAAAGTGAGGGAAAATTGGAGAAGTTGAAAAAATAAGAGGAAAAATTAAGAGAAAGTAGGAGAAATAAAGGGAAATAAGAGGAAATTCAAAAAAAGAAGCAGAAATAAGAAAGAAGTAAAAAATTAAAAAGCAATAAGTCAAAGGGGAGTAGAGAAAATTATGGGAGAGGGATCGGGAAAAATAATAGTCAATCAAGGGATAAGTAGTACAGGAAATATTGGAAAAAAGAAAAGTAAGTGTGACTACAGATAGTCGGGTAGTGCGTTTCAGCATAAAAGTAGAAGGGAAGGGTGGCAAAGTAAAAAACGAAGGGGAAGAGTATAGAAAGTAAGAAAAAGTACAAGAGGGCTAAGTAAGGAAGTAAAAAATTAGAGGAATAAGGGGGTTAGAAATTACGAAAGATAAAATGAGAGAAAATAAGAAAAAGTAATAGAAAAAAAAAGAGAAAACGAGGAAAAACGAAAATAAATTACAAAAGTTGGGGAAATGAGAGGAAATAAAGAGGATTTGGTGAAGTAAAAACAATCAGTGGAGAGGAAGTAGGGTAAATTAGGAAAAATAAAACAAAATAAGAAGGGTATAAGTGTGAATAATAAGGCACAATAAGGGTAGGGGAAGTAATTTTAACAAGGAAAATAAGGGTTCGCAAAGAAGTCGAAATTATGAGAAAAGAGAGAGGAAATCAAACGGAAAAGGGGTGCAGTAAGCAAGAGGTAGTGGTAAAGAACGAAGTGGTAAAATAGTAGGGAAAAAGGTTATAGTAAGGAAAGTAAGGAAAAGTATGGAAGCGGCAATTGTCAAAAGAAAGAAATAAGGGTAAATAAGGGAAGGGAAAGGAATAAAAAACTAAGGGGATGTAATCGGAAATTTGGGGATAAGAGGAGAAATGAGGGGGAGTGAGGAAAGTAAGAGGCAATGAGTGTGGAGGAAGTAGGGAAAATTAAGAAGGCGTAGTTTTTGTTTTAATTATTAAAAATAACATAAAATTTCTTTTTTATTGTGGAAAAGCGACACAAGGTAAGAAAAAAATTATTAGACAAAAGTTGTTTACCAAAAAAAAAGGGGTCACAAAGTGAAAAAAATGATCAGAAAAGAGGGAAGAGGGTGACGTTAGGAATAGTAGTGTTTCCATAGGTAAAACAGGAAAGGAGTGTAATGCAATCGTATAAGAGAGAAGTAAGGAAAGTAAGGAACAGTATAGGGGCGAGAATCGTCGAAAGTAAGAAATGAGGGTAAATGAGACGAGGGGAAAATAAAAGAGAAAATTGGGAGAAATAAAGGAAAATTAGGAGATGAGAGGAGGCATATAAAAAAAACATAAAGGGAGTAAGAAGCAATGAGTGGAAGGGAATTAGGAAAAATAAGGTAGGAGGAATCAGAGTCAATCAACAGCAATATGGGGAGAAAAAGTAGAAAAAATAATGAAGGAGGAAAATAAATAATAGTAGGAGTGATAGGGTAGTGCGGGTGAATGTAAATGTAAAAGAAAGGATTAGGAAACTACACAGCGGCGGAGGAGAGTAGAGGAAGTGAGCTAAAGTAAAGGAGAGATATTAAGCGGAGTAAAAATTAAAAGAAAATGAGAGAAGAGAATAGGATGATAGGAAAAATAAGAAAAAACAAGGTGAATTCATAAAAGAAGAAAAGAAAAAAAAGGCCAAGTAGAAAAAATAAGAGTCGGTCGCAATAAAAAACAATAAAAAGAATTTGAAAAATTAGGAGTAAGTTAGTAGAAGGAAAGTCAAGAAAAATAGGGTAAAGGAAGTAGAGGAAATTAGAAGCGCAGAAGTATAGGAATTAACGTGAAGTAAGGGTAGGAAAAATATCGAAAACAAAGAAAAATGAGTTTTGGAAAAGAAAAGGAAATAAGCCGTACAAAAGAAGAGCTATGAAAAGAAAGCGTGGTCAGAATAAACAGAGTGAATAAAGGGATAAAATAGAGGAAATTAAGAGTAGGAGTAGTAGGATAGTGATAGTATATAGGGAAGCAGCATGGTCGGGTGAAGGATGGAGGGGGATAAAAGAAGGAAAAAAGGAAAAAAAGGAAGAAGTAAAAAAGTAAGGAAAAGTTTAAAAGAAAGAAATGGGTGAATGAAAAAGTGATGGGAAATGAGAGAAAGGGAAACAATGATATATGAATTCAGGGAAAGTAAAAGAAAAGGAAGGGACCGAAGAAGGCAGGTAAAATGAATACGAGTAGATGAAACGAAAATGAGAACGAAAAGAGGGATAGAATTTACGAGAAATAATGGTAAATTAGGGGGAGCGAGAAGTGTCGAAGCATCAAAAAATATAAGAAGAAAAGAAAAAAAGTGAATGCGAAAGAGAGAAAGAGGTTTAGTTATGTAGAAGAAGGAAATAAATAGGGGCAGGGAGTGAAAGTTTAGAAATTAATAGTGGATAATGTTAGAAGTCAGTTGAGGGATAGCAGGGAGGGGATGTAAAAAGAGGCAAAGGAGGGTAATGGAAGAAAAATGGCTAAGGAAAAAATCAGAAGATAGTTAAAAAAGTAAAATAATTTTGAAAATGAATTTTCGTGGCCACGATGTAATTCAAGGTCACTTTATTTCTTGAGTTAAAAAATACAATCACCCAGATAGACGATGCCAATAACCTTTTCTATTGTGCACTGTTCATTCTTCTTGCAAACTCGAGTTTGGAATATCGGCGGTCATTTCCGATTGTTGGACCTCAACTGGAAATGGGATAAGGTCTAGAAAAGTGCTGGGAGAAAGTCTGGAAAAGTGCTGGGATAAACTAACTGGATCATGGACCACGGATGTCTTGACAAGAAGCAGTCGCGCTGCCTTTAGAAACTTTTTAGGGAATGGGGGCGGAGGACGCACTGCGGCAGTAAAAGGACATTGTAAGTATTGTCGCGGCAGGATATGATGGATGGACGGGGAACCAATTCAGAACTGCGGACTCGCCGAAGAGGATGGGAGAATCATCCTTAGAAGAGCAGCAGTGAATAAACTCGAGTAATTTGTCACTTTGCCGCTGCGCGTCGCTTAGTCGGACAGAAAAGTTTCTGTGGACAAATCAATTTTCAGTCTTACACCATCGTAACGCTCGAGGTAATATCCAACCCCATTTCGATACTAAAACCATCAAGTATTTTTTTAACGGCCCTTGCCGTAGTTTTCTAAACAGCCTTTCAAGTGAAGCTTTTAATTTTTTTTTCTTTTTGTTTAGAGATGCTTTTTCTTTTATCTCTGCGATGTCGTTGCACGATGGTTATCGTACACGGCGATAATTTTATTACGGAAATTACTCTACCTCGTTCTTTAGTACGCCCAGAGTCAATAGGTGCACAGTATCGGGCGTAAGTAGTTTACTGAGATTATCGTCCTTTCCCCTTGGTCGGATGTACCGTTCACGTAGTTCGAGATAATAGGGATGAAGTTGCGAGATGGTGCTTAAAGAGAATCCCATTATCCGCTGTAGTTGTCGCCGATCGATTTTCTCTTTTTACGATGGAAGCTCCCGATTAGGTCAAATGATTTTTGTTATTCAAAGTGTCTCTTTCTTTTTCATTAAACGACTTTCGTTTTATGAGAAACCTCTTAGTAAATTTAATCTAGAGGAAAATCTGCAAGAGTAACAAAGCTACAGAGAAGTGCTTAAAGTATAAACGCAGTTGACCGCAGATCAGTCTAAATGATCATTGTCATTATAATTAAAATTGTAGAGGTCCTGCACACCAAAACGGACCAGACTATTTTCTTACCATGTATGAACATAAAGGGCCGTCCATAAGCTGTGTTACTAATTTTAAGCTGTATTTAACCCCCCCCCCCTCCCTTCTTCCTTATTGACGACCGCAGTTCAAAAAAAAAATTTTAAAACCAACAAATTACATTAGCAAGCATATACATGAACTTCAAATCAAAAGATTTTTTTAAAAGCCAATTGAATTTTTAGCAAAGAACAAATTTTTTAACAAAATAGGTACATTTTTAAGGTTAGATTAAAATCTTTAAAAAAACGAAGTGTCTCGTCTTCTCGAAATTTGGAATGACTAGTCCAATGTTTTTCATACGCTTGGATAGTCGTCTTGAAAATTCAGGACGACTAGCCGATACCCTTTTCCAAATCCCCCAATTTTTTGGGACAACTGGACACAGCCTTTAAAAAATGAACCTATAGCAAAGTAGTTTAACGTCAAACCAAGTACTTGAGTTTTCAAGCAAAAAAGGATAACCTTTTAACCAAAAAGTTAAACTTTAACCAGAATAATTTTTTTCTTTACAAGAAGATTAATAATTTACCAAAAAGATGAATTTTTATCCAAATATATTGATTGTCCATATAATTGTCAAATTTTAAATCTGAAAACAATAATTCTTATACGAAAAATATGATTATTTAAATCAAAAAGTTAATTTTCTGCTGAATAGTTGAATTTCCAAATAAATAGTTTCTTTTTTAACTAAATATTTGAATTTTCAACCAAGTATCTGATTTTTATATTAAAAGAGTTAAAACTTCATCTATAAATATACATTTCTAACAAAAAGAAAAAAATTGATCAACTAATTTAGTATTTTACCAATTTGTTAAATTTTTAAGCCAAAAAGATAATTTTTTCACAAAATAGATAAATTTTAAAACGACAAATATAAATTTGTAACAAAAAAGTTTATTAAGGACCACATAGTTGAATTTTCAACTTAAGGAGAATCCCATTATTCGCTGTATTTCTTCCCGGATTGATTTTCCCTCCTTATGGCGGATGCTCTTTGTTAAGTTGATGACTTTTTGTAATTTAGAAAATGTCTATTTTTTGAAATCAATTTTTTTTTGTTTCACAAATATTCTTATAGACATATTCCAGAGAAAAATCTCTAAGAACAACATAGCCACAGAGAAGTGCTTTTAGTATAAACCAGAGTGATCGCAGATTCGTCTTAATGATCATTGTCATTATAGCTAAAATTATAGAGGGCCCTCGTATGAAAATGGACGAGACGACTTTCTCATCAGCAAATTTTTTTTACTAAGAGAGAATTACTTTGACCCTAAAAAAACGAATTTTTTAAAAATTCAATTACTTCTTAACCTATTTTTTAAGATAGTTTACTTTTCAACAAAAATGTAAATTTTTTATTTTTGACCAAATTGTTGAATTTTTTAAATATAAAAGACGCTTTTTTTAACCAAAGTGTTAAGTTCTAATTGTAAAAGTATAGATTTTTTAAAGAAAAGTTAACTTAGAACCAAACAGTTAAACCTAGAAATAAAATGATGAGGTGTCGTCCAAACATGATATAAAATTAAAATTAAAAAAAGTTTAATTTCACTAAAAGGGACGAACTTTCGAAAAAGGAGGTAAGTTTTTAATCTTACAAAACAAAAAAGTAATTAGTTCTTAACTAAATATTGAATAGTGGAATTTTTCCTGAAAATAAATTAATTTTTCAACGCGAAAGAAATTCCCAACCAAATTGTTTAATTTTAATCCAAAGAAGTGAATATTAAATAAAAAGTATGAATTACGCATTTTTTACCATATCGTTAAATTTTTACCCAAAAGGATGAATTTATCACCAAAAAGATCATTTTCTACAAAATAAGACAAATTTTCAAGAAAATACATAAATAATGAAAAAAATTGTTGAATTTTAAGGCCAAAAAGACGAATTGTGCACAAAAAGTGAAATTTTCTACCTAAAAGTTAAATTTAAAAAAAAAGTGAATTTTCTGTCAAACAGTTTGATTTGAAAGAAAATAGTTAAATTTTTGACCAAATAGCATAATTTTCAAGTCAAAAAGACATGGGTATTTAAAAAAAAAAAAAATTTTCAATCCAAAAATGTACATTTCTAACAACAAAGTTGATGTGCAAGCAAATAGTTAAATTTTCAACTGAAAAGCTTGAATCATTACCCAAAAGAAGGTCAGCTTTAACTAAACAAAAAAAGTTCAAAAATTTATTTTTAAAAGAAAATCAAACACGTTTCTTACAAATTAGTTCCATTTTCTGCCAAAGACGTGAACCTTCAACCAAAAAATTTATTTTTTAACAGAAGATTTCAAATTTCAACCAAATATTTGTATTTTTGTAAAGATATGACTTCTTAACAAAATAGTTGAATTTTCAATAAAGTAAATAGATCTTCAATCAAATACCACAATTTTCAATTAAATGAGATGAGTTTCAAACAAAAGATCTGATATTAAACTTTTTACCACAGGAAACCTACTTTTAAACAAGTTTACTTTAAAAAATAAAAAAAAAATCAATTCTGAAATATGCAACTGATATTCAAACATGTTGGATTATCAGTAAATGAATTATTTTTCGTGTTCAGATTGTTGTAATATTTTTTAGTTCAGCAAAATTGAATGTCTAACTTACGATCGGATTATTATTATTAAAGTGTCTTTCAGCATAAGTGCATATACCGCTGGATGACTTCCTTTCACTAGGCATTTGCTTGGACGCTTGGTCAGAAAAGAGGAAAACTGCAGAAAACCACTTATTGAGCTCACCTTTTTTTTATCAGTCAAATTTAAAGGCAGGTGTTTAACACTAATATTTTTTTTTAATTATCAAACTAGAACAATTCCTTAAGTGGCTAATCATTGTACTGACTACTCTAATTCAAATTTCAGAGGACCTGCGCCTAGAAATGGACCAGCCTATTTCCCCAACAGGTGTGAACATAAAGCCCTGAGTGGTCTGATCAAGGATGCTAATTGCACCGACCTGAACATTTCCATGCTTTGGAAGCTACTCTCCGTTTAAGAGAAGAGTAAATCTACTTAGCTCGACATTCAGTCCACTTTACCTTCATCCTCCTATTCTCTTCCACTTTCTCTAGTATTAATTTTGAGAGGCAATTCACTTCTAAAATAATTTAAATCCCTTCATCCCAAAATCTTTGAAAATTCGGTATTATAGATTTAAGATTCCAGATCTCACACTTTCACCAGTTGAATTCCACCAGATCTCTCATGGAAATTTTCAAAGTGCGCTTAGGTTTTCAAAGATTTAAAAATTTTTCTACATTTCCGGCGAAATTTAAAAGTCTTTTTTAGAAGAAAAATGAATTTTCTATTAGAAGCAGATTGATTAGTCACTAAATTTTATTATAATTGGCTGAAGCCAAAAACTGTTTTTGTCATGATTTAGATTCATTATTTGTAAGACGATTTTAGTGATCATTCATGTAATTCGTTTTATTGGACAAACGCTAATTTTTTAAACTAAAATTTTGCTGTTTTTTTTGATTGATAATTCATCTTGCTTAGTTGAAATTACTCTTTTTTTGATTAAAGGTTCATCATTTTAGTTCAATTTTAATGTGTGTTTCAAAATCCATTTTCTAAATCATTCTACTTTTTGTCCTCTAAACCTAATTCTTTTGTTAAAAATTTCTATTTCTGGATGGAAAACTAATCTTTTCCATTAAAAAATTTATCTATTTGGCAAAGAATTCTACTACTTTTTTTTGAAAATGTGTTTTGTTGAAATAAAACTGATGAAACTTTTTTAAAAATTAATTTTCAAACTAAAAATTTGACTACGGAGACTTCGGTCGTCAGAGAGGCGTGTCCGTGGGAGGAGGGGGGGGTCAAATAGC
>JAUELO010000006.1:1512685-1522950 GCA_032357855.1 Amphibolips quercusostensackenii | reverse complement strand
AATTGGTGAAAATAAGGTACTTAGGACTAGAATGATTCAGGAGAAATAATAGAATAGCAAGTAGAGAAAGTAAGGTAAGTAAAGGGACAGCGAGTATATTTGTGCGGGAGTATAGAAGGTCGTATTTTACTAGAAATTGCTGAATCGGCTGCGATGAACGGGCAGGTGCATTCTTGGTTGATAAACCACAGTATACTTCTTAACAATAATTTTTAAGAATAAATAATAATAAGTCTATTTTTTATGTTGAAAATATTTAAAGGAAAGAACCTAAGCTTTCTCAGACCAGAAAGCATTTTAATTTTCAATACGTGGAATGTAAAAGATTTGTGATGGTCAGGACTGTACATGGACTGACAGAGTTCTGGAAAGCCGTGTTTTACCAGAAATTGCTGAATAACCTGCAATAAATAAACATGTGCTTTTTCAGAGTCTCTCATCATCTCTTGCTTTTCAAAAATGATTATTAATAATTAATGTTTATCTAACTTGACCCAAATAATTTAACATCTACTTTCGAAAACGCTGGATGAAAGTTTAGATTCAGAGAAGCATCAGCCGCGGAATGTATCAGATTTTGAGAGAATGGCACGTTCAAAAGCCAAATTTATGCAAACTTGAGTGTACACACGACGCATGCATCTGCATAGATATGCGAAACTCCATAGCAAGATACGAGACGATGCACCTACTTAATTGCACTGTTTGATCGAGGCATTAGGTTAACAAACTTGACAGAATTTACAGAGCAACCTTTGCTCTGCGCCTCTGCACACGAGGACCGAATCTACTTGAATCGACTAGAATTGTCAAACTTTATAATATATGGCCGATACAAAACTTTGTCAGAAACTTCCAATGCTACCAGGGTGGTCGCAAAACTTAATTTTTAAACCCGCACAAAAAAGAGAATCGAATAGAGAGAGAACGAAAAATGGGAAAGGAAAAGGGAAAAAAGGAAAGAGGGCATAAAAAACAAAAATGAAAATAATAAAAGGGGAAAAGGAAGAGAAATGGAAAGGAAAAGGGTAACGGCAAAGGGAAAAAGGGTGAAAAAAAAAGAAAAAGGGCATGGAAAGAGAAAATAAAAAGGGAAATGGAATGGGAAAAAGAGAGAAAAAAAATGAAAAGAGGAAAGGGTTAATGTTAAGAGGGAAAGGGAAAGGAAAGAAGAAGAGGAAGAGGAAGAGCAAGGGAATGGAAAAGGAAGAGGGTGAGAGTAAGAAGGCAAGAGGAAAAGGGGAAAGGTAGAAAAAGGAAAGAATAAATAAGAGGCAAAGAGAAATGAAAAGAAAAAGGAAAGTAAAGAGGAAGAGGGAGAGAAATGGGTGAGAAAGAGGGTGAGGGAGAGTAAAAGTAAGAGGGAGAGCGAGAACGAGAGGGAGAGCAAGCGGGGTGGCCGCAAAACTTAGTTTTCAAAACCGCACAAAAGGAAGACTCGAATTGAGAGAGAAGGAAAAATGGAGAAGGGGAAAGAGAAAAAGGGAAAAAGGGCATGAAAAGGGAAAATGAAAGGGAAAAGGAAAAGAATTGAGAAGAAAAAGGGTGAAGGCAAAAGGAAAAAGGGTGAGGGGGGAAAAAAAAGTCATGGAAAGAGAAAATGGAAGGGAAAGAGAAGGGAAAAGGAAGAGAAGAAAAAATGAAAAGAGGGAGAGAGAGGGAGAGGAAGAGGAAGATGAAGAGGGAGAGGGAAAGAGTGAGAGAGAGGGAGAGGGAGAGGGAGGGATGGGAGGTAATAAAGAGAGAAAATTGGAAAATGCAAAAGAGGAAAAGGGAAAAAATAAAGGGGAAAAGAGTGGATTTTCATACAAAACCACATAGAAAAATTCGCAAAAGAAAAGATATAAATATAACTAAAAATAGTTGAATTTTAAACCAAATAATTGAATTTAAAACAAACTGGTTCAGTTTCTAGACAAATGATTTAATTTTCTAACAAAAAAAATAAATTGTGTATAAAAAAACAATGTTTAAACAAAAATATCATTTTTTACCAGAAACGACGCATTCTGAATGAAATACATGAACTTCTAAAACAGAAGCTGAATTTCTAACAAAATAAAATTAATTTTGAACAAAAAAGTTTAACTGTAAACCAAAACGTTGAATTTCCAACGATTTAAAAATTTGCATTAAAAAAAGGAAAAAGAATTTTGTAACAAGAGAAAATATAAATTTTGAACAAAAATGAAAAAAAAATTTTTAGTTAAAGAAATTAATTCTAAGCTTGAAAAAGACAAATTTTCGAGAATAAAGTAAGCTTTTCAAAATGAATTTTTAATTAGAAGAAAAATTAACTTTTAACTAATGTTATGAATCTTTAACTAAAGTAGGTTGATTTTTAGTCAAAAATTAAGTTTCAACAAAACAGACAAATTCTCAACCCAACAGAACCAAATTTTGACAGAAAGGTAGAATTTCCTAAAAAAAATATCACATTCCCACCCAAGCGATGGACTCTTGAAAAAATAGTTCGTATTTTAGAAAAGAAAAATTAATTTCTAAATAAATAGTTAAATTTTTAACCAAAGACTTCAATTTTCAACAAAATAATCAAAATTTTTAACAAAATAGTTTGATTTCAAGCAAAAGTAATCAATTTTCAACTTATATAACTAATCATCAAACAAAAGAATTTTTCTTAACAAAGCAGTACAAATTTTATGCAAAAATTCATATTTCTAACAAAAAAGAAGAATTTTCAACAATTAAAAATTTTTGGTCAAGAACGAAAAAAATGTCATTGCCTAGAAAGGATTATTTTTTGATCAAAAAGGAAAATGTTCCCCTTTAAATTTTATTAATTAATTTTAAGCAAGAATTTAAAAAAATTTAACAAAATCATTGAAATTTTTACCTAAATTCTTAATTAAAAAAGTGTTTTTTAAACCAAAAACGAACGAGTTACATTTTCAATTTAAAAAATTTATTTTGAAACGAAAAAAGTGTTTTCGATAAATTAGTTATAATTTCAACCAGAAAAATAAATTTTGTACCAAAATAATGGATCCGAAATCAAAAAAATTAATTTATAACAAAAAGGTTTGGTTTTAGAACAAAAAAAATCAGCTTTCAACAAAGATGACAATTTTCTGCAAAATGGATGGATTTTCAAACGTCAAATATTATTTTTTTCAACAAAAAGACGCATTTTGAACAAATACAATTGTTCATTTAAAAACTAAAAAAAAGTTAATTGATTAAAAAAAATCAATTTGCTCAATAATATATTTATTTTGCAGTACGCGCTTGGTCCTTGTGCATGACCTACATAGCGAATACATTCTTATCACGAGGCTCGCGAGAAAAAAAAGGTTGAGAGCAAACTGCAAGATCTAACTTAAAAAAAATTTTTCTCATTTAACATTTTATTTTACCTGGTGTCTTTTTTTTCAAAACGTGAATATATTCATAATGTCATTTTTTACGATGAAAACAAAAACATCGCGTCTTATTGAAAAATGATTAACAAAGCACTTGTATCTCTTTATAGGGTAAACTACTTTTGTCTATTAATTTTTTTTGTGTCTTGTGTCCTTTGTCCAAAATTTTTGTTTTTTTGTTTTATTGTTATTTTTTTACTAATAAAGAAAAATATGAGCGTCAAATAAAGAAGTAATTAATAAAGAATTTGTAGATCTTTTCTGGGGGCACAATTTTTTTTAATTGATATTTTTCCGTATCTAACATAGTTTGACAGCAAAATGGAATTTTTTATCTTTTATTATTTTTTCGTTAGATAAAAATATAAATTTTCTATTTTTTTTCAAATTTAAAAAGTTGTTTTGATAATCATATAGTGCTTTCAAAAAGCAACGTTTATCTTTTCTGGACATTTTTCATATCGTGTGTTGTTTGGCTTAAAATTTTCATTATTGTTTGTTTTTTTTACTGTTAAACTTGCTACACAAAAATCAAACTTTTAAACTAAAAAAGTGGATTTTTAACAAATAAAAACTTTTAGGTAACGAAAAAAACCAAGTTTAGCTAAATTATTAAAACTTCAAGCTGAAAATAAAATTTTTCTTGAACCGTTAAATTTTTAACAGAAAAATATTATTGTTTAAATAAAAGTTAATTTTTAGATAAAAATTTGTTTCATTATTCAAAAAAGATCTGATGGTGAATTCGCTCTTTACCTTACCGACCGATGGTTAAATGATGATATGAAAAATCACGGACTTACAGACTGATGATAAAATCACTCCCTACCTATCCGACTGATAGTATGATAGTAATATCAGAAAATTTGGTCCTACACGTTTCACCGATTGATTGTAACATGGTTTCCTCCCTTACTGACATATGGTAAAAAAATAATAACAAAAAATTACTGAATGATGTCAATAAACTGTTTTACTCGTCAGTGGTAATTTAGAATGTCCCAAAAGCTTATACGATTTACTTAGCAGGAATCCTCTTCACTAACCGTACTGTTTTATTGGCATAGCATGGGACAAAACCTAATAATGTTAATTTAGTGAGTATCTCAATTCCCAACCTTAATGTCTTACCTTCTTCGTATGGAACAGAACCTTATAATTACCGACCTCTCTGTCTTACCGACCGAAGGTGCAAAGTTATTCTAGCAGAAATCTGCATAACCAACCGCAATGTCTTACCGACTGTTGGTAACTAAGCACGGAACAGCAAAATATAAATTTTCAACAAACAGAGGAATTTTCCACCACATCATAAAATTTTAGTTATTAATTTAATCTTCAGGAGAAAGCAACTGTAGAAACAGAAAAAATAGAAATACAAAGCGAATAAATTACTGACCACAAAATTATATCAGAGTGCCCTAAAATTTTTTTTTTTTAAATTCTCAAAATTTACATTTTTAGCATAGAATTTTTTTTAAGAGTCACGAAAAAGTTGCGTCATGCAAACCCCCGGCAAGTCAAATTTTCAATTTATTTTCTTTGGAAATTATTCAAACTGCTGGATATAGAAATTCCCTAACCCTTGCAAGGTTTTTTTTTAAAATTCCTGATTTTTTTGTAAATTTTCGTGACAAATAAAATATCCTGACTTCTCCCTCATTTTCTGCTTTTCCCTATATTATAAACACCCTGTTAGCTACAATTATTTTTAAAAAAAGTAACCTTACGTTTGCATAAATTATGCAAAATTGTTATTGAAAATAAAAACAAGTTTCCCTTTGTCTAATTTTAATTCTCTGAATGTTTTTAATTTCGTTCTCCTCTCGATGTGAGAAAAAAGGTAGTAAGAAAAAGAGAAAAAAGTAAAGCGTGTGTTGAATGTACGTTGCCGCTCTTGACAAACAACACTAATCATAAAAGGCTTAATCTCTTAATTCTATTTTGCAAACAGGGACGCGTACTTATCTATAATTACATTTTGCTCGACTCTCGACGAATCCCCTTTACATTCTCTTTCTCCCTTTCATTAAACCACTAGAATCCTTGTTCAGCATAAAATCGGATTCAAAGCAGTCTTGTTTTAGAAAGTGACAAACTCTGCGAAAAGTTTAACTTGAGAATTTTTTCATGAATACGTAAAAGCCTATTTAATCCCGCATCGATTAAGCCCTATCTGAAGTAATTCTGGTCAATAGCTCATCTGAAATATCATGTTTGAAAATCAGACCTATTTTTCATTTTTGGCCAATTCTGTATACTCAAATTCCATTAATTGTATTCTTTAAACAAATAAATTCAAAAAATTAAAAATGTGCTGAATTCAGGACTAAAATCTTCTTTTTCAAATAAGACCAAGAACAAAAAAAAATGTTTATTAGTTCTTAAATTATCATAAAAAATGTGGAAGAATGCAAAAGACAAAAATCGACCGGTCGAGCAGCAGTCGAGCAAGGGAAAAGACTGCCAGATTGCAGCTCGACCAACCAATTCTTGTCTTGTGTACGCTTTCTAATTTGTTATAATGATTTGAAAACTAAAGTATATTTTATCATACTTTTTAGTCAAATTTTAAAAAGAATTACTGAGATTTTTATGTGGTAAAGTTTCGATTTTTTATTTATTTTTCTGTAGCATACAGAGAAATAAATTTAACAATAGTGAATTCAGTGGAAAACGGAAATCTTAATCAAGAGGCACTGAGATATCATGTGAGAAGGGACAACCTATTTTCTTTTTTTTAACCAAATTTTCTGTTCTCAACTTTCTCTTTTTGTTCGCCTTAGGGTAGTGAATGAAAAAAATTGCAATTTCGGTAAATTAAAGTCTGACATCTCCTTTTGAAAATAAGACCCAAAACACATTAAAATATTAAATGATTTTTTGATTATACTCAATAATGCGAAAGAATGCACTAAACGAAAATTGTTCGGTCAAGCTCCAGTCGTGCATGGGATAATACAGCTCGACTGCTGCTCGACCAGCTGAATTTCGTCTCTCGCACGTTAACAAACATCTCATGATAATTTGAAAACCAGTAAATATTTTAATAAGATTTTAGTCTCATTTTTAAAAGAATTAAGGCTTCAATTTAACGTAATTTTTATATTTTATATTGACTTCTCACATGCCGATTATGCCCTGCTCAAAATAATTTTGATTATTGGGGTCTCGGATAGCATCTTTAAAAGACTGGTCTATTTTCTGTTTTTGTTTAATTTTTTAATCTTAAATTCTACTCTCTGTATGCTCAAGAAACGTGAATGGGAAAAATTTAAACTTTGATAAATGAAAGCCTGAAATCTCCTTTTTTAAAATGAGTCCAAGCACGTGAAAAAAATCTTGCTAGTTTTCGAATTATAATAAAAATGTGGAAAAATGCACTAGACAAAGTCGGCTGGTCAAACTGCAGTCGAGCATGGGAAAAGAATGTTGGACTGCCGCTCGACCAACTGAATACTGTCTTGTACACGCTTCCACTTTTTTTATTATAATTTAAGAATCAGTAAATATTTTATTATGTTCTTAGTTACATGAAATGTAAGAACTAGTTAGTTTTTTAACTAAGAAAAGTAAATTTTCAATTAAAAATAAAGTTAGTTTTCCAGTCAAACGTTAATTTTTATTGAAAAGGCACGAATTTTCAACAAAGCGGTCAATTTTTCAACCAAAGTGAATAAATTTTTTTCTGCTAGAACGACGAATTTTCAACAAAATAGTTAAACTTTATAATAAATTGTTTAATTTTCAGTATGCAAAGTTTCATTTTTTAACCAGATACTCGATTCCAATAAAAAAAGATTAAAAACCAAAAACAGTTGGTTTGTCAGTCATAAAAGCTGAATTTTTTGTGAAAATATGAATTTCTAATAAAAAATATGATCCGGGATATTGAATTTTTGACTAAATAATTTAATTTTCTATCTACAAAAGAAAACTTTTAAATAAAAAAAAAATTCAATCGAGAAAATTAATTCTCACAAAAAAAGCACAATAGTCAAACTTTCGAATAAAAGATCAATTTTTGACTACAAGGATTATTTTTTTACAAAAAATAGAAGAGTTACATGTCCAGTTCAAAAAATTAATTCTAGTACTAAAAAAAATATTTTTCCACTAAAAAAGATCAGTTTTCAAGCACAAACAGAAAAGTTGCATTAATGTTTAAAAAAAAAATTCTCAACCAAAAAGAAAAAATTTTTAAGAAAATAGTTCAATTTCAACAAAAATAAGACATCAACGACTAAAATGATAAATCCTAATGGAAATGAGTTTTCAAAAAAGAATTATTATGAGAAAATCCAACATTAAACCAAATACTTGAATATTGACCAAAATACAACATAATTCCCACAAAAATTTATTTTCTACCTAAACATATAAATTTTTAACACAAATTACAAAATCTAAATTGAAATAGGTAAATTATCAGTAAAAAATTTATTTTCAACCAAAGTCGAATTATCATCTAAAGTGATGCATCTTCCCAAAAAAAAAAAAATATTAAAAAAAATGTTATCCAAGAGATTCAATTTTTGAATTACAAATATAAATTTTTAATAAGAAAAGAAAAATTTAAGAAGGATTATTCATTTTTTAGGTAAAAGTACGAATTTTTAAACAAGTTATAAAAATATATTTTTTAAAAGTCAAATTTTTAAATTGAAATATATATATATGTGTGTGTGTGCGTGTGTACCGAAATTTCCCTTTTTCCTCTTTACCTCTTTCCCGTTTCCCTTTTTCTTTTCGCCTTCTCCCCGTTTCCACGTTCCCATTTTCCTTTTCTATTTCTTCTTTTTCATTTCCTCTTTCTTATTTCTTTTTCCCCTTTCCCCTTTTTTATTTCTCCTTCCACTTTTTTCTTTTTCCTTTCCCCTTCACCCTACCCCTTTATTATTTCACCTTTTGCTTATACTTTTCCTATTTCTGCTTCTACCTTGCCTTCTTCCCCTTTTCCTTTTCCTCTTTCACTTTCCCCATTTCGCTTATCCCTTTCCTATTTTCCCCCTGTCCTTTTCTGCTTTCTTTTCCCCCTTTTCCTATCTACCCTTTCTTTTTTTCCTTTCTTTTGTAATTTTTTTTTCTCTTTCCTTTTCAGTTTTCCTTTTTGCTTTTCCCTTTTCCTATTTCCCCTTTTTACAGTTTTTCTTTTCTCCCTTTCCTTGTTTACGCTTTCCCCTCTCCCCTTTTTTCTTTCTTCTTTTCCTATTGCCATCTTCTACCCTCTTCTTATTTCAATTTCTTCTTTCTATTTTTCCTTTTTGACCGTCTCCGTTGCCCTTTTGCCTTCTTTCTTTTTTCTTTTCTCATTTTTGCTTTTCCCGTTTTTCCATTTCTCTATTCCCCTGTCCCGTTTTCCCTTTCACCTTTTTTTTCTTTCACCTTTTCCCCTTTTCATACACATTTTTTTTTGTTATATATTTTTCGGGTAAAACTCTCTGCTGTACAAGTAAAAAAACCGTAATAACATAAGATGAATTTTTAGCTCAAAATGAAGAATTTTCACATTTTTAGCTTCAAAAAATTCTCACCCTAAAAGAACGAATTTTTAAGAAGATAGTAAATTTTGAAAAATTAAAATAAGCTTTCAAGAAAAGTGTTCAAGATATGACCAAATACTTACATTTTGATTTTTACATATATCAAAAGAAAAATCTTTGACTTTTCCCAGTCTTTCACGTTTTCCCTAATTTACAGCCAACCTATATTGGAACATTATTTATTCCTTTCTGAAGACATACCGGAATCCTATTATTCCATTCTTTACTCTTTTATATTTTATTCTGAAATCTTATTTTAAGTTCTCTCTTGGCTATAGGATGAACTTGTTTCTCTATCGTGCCTAGCAGTTCTGAATGATTCAATACGAATGAGGGTCTCATCGATCGGTTCGAGTGCCAAAGTAGCATTTCCTATACGAGCTATCCTCCCTCCAAGTAACTCAACAAGAAAATCAGGAATCTAGAGGGTCGTTTAAAAAATTCGCTGACTTGTCTGCTTCTATTCCTGACTTGTTGACACCCCTGCAACTATTTCTCTTTGAAGAATGGTTCAAGGTTCCTAAAATTAGTGCAAAATTGTGGCTACTCTCTTCTTAAAGCTAGATTATCATCTTTCTAGGATGAGGATTAACATCAATCCTATTTCCTCTCCCCACCCTATAATCTACTTCTCACACTTTTTATTTTTTCTCACAATATCCCTCCCCTTACTTCGCTTTTTCACTTCTCCGCCATTAGCACAATTCTTTATCTCCTAGAGTACGTGACGTTCAGGCGCCGCTGTTTAGACGCCGCTGGTTGGACGCCGCCGTTTAGGCGCCGGACGTTTAGATGAGGGACGTTTAGGCGCGGGGCGTTTAGACGCCAGGGCGCTTAGGCGCGGGACGTTTAGACGCCAGGGCGCTTAGGCGCCAGGAGGTTTAGGCGCCAGGTTTTTTAGGCGCGAGATGTTTAGGGGCCGAGCGGTTTAATCACAGTAGAAGGGCCGATTGGTTTTTCAGTGAATGGTAAAGAACAATTTGCTTTGTGCTGACATACTTTGTGACAGCCTTGGTACCTTTAGAATCTGCCTATATTTAGTTGAATTAAATTGTTTTTTATTTAAAATTAATTTTTTTTTGGGTTGAAGTATGAACTATTACATTTTTTGTAAAGATTTCATCTTTTTTGGTTAAAAACTAATTATTTAGCTGAAAATTTAACTATTTCATTTTAGGTTGCAATTTTTTCCTAATTGAAAGTGTACTGAATGTTGACCGTGGCACTGATTGTTCACGAGGCCTAGATTCATTAAGATGCATGGAAAAAAAGTAAAAATGAAATTTTTTAAGATTAAACCGCTTGGCGCCTAAGCGTCCCGTCGTCTAAACGTCCGGCG
>JAUELO010000006.1:1496040-1506492 GCA_032357855.1 Amphibolips quercusostensackenii | reverse complement strand
GAAAGAGTGTAAGTAAATGAAAAGTTAGAAGAAGATATATCATGAAAGGAAGGGTTATAATCTTACATCTGTAAAACCTTAAAAAAGTTAAGAAAGTGACGGGGAGAGTAGTAAGGACATGGTAGGTTGAAAAGGGGAAGCAGGACAATTGATGATATGGGAAGCATAGGTGAAAGAAGTAGAAAAAGGGTAGGACGTAAAGGAAGAAGTGAGAACAGATATAATGTGAAACAAAGGGAAATAAATCTCATTTTTATAATTTAAATTAAGCTTGAGATAGTAAGGGAAAGAGCAGTCAGTTGATATTGAGATAAAGAGTGGAAGTAGGAGAAGTAAGGATATTGTGAGTAACAGTAGTAGAAGCATGAAAAAGATAGGGTGATAAATAGAGAAGTGAGAAAAAAAAAATTAAAAAAGGAAGAATTATGATCTTATTTTCATAAAACTCGTAAACCTAAAAAAAGTAAAGAGAGAAGCAGTGGGGACAGGATGAGTTGTGAAGAGGAAGAAAAAGAAGTGTGAATATTGGAAGTAGAGTTGGAAAAAGCAGTGAAAGAATGGGGAAATAAAGAGGGAATTGAGAAAATATAATAAAAAAGAAAAAGTAATAATGTAAATTTTCAAAAACTTAAAAAATTAGAGGAATTAAGGAGACGAGTAGTGGGGACATAGTGATTTAGAAAGGGAAGTGGGAGAAGTGAGTATATGGGAAGTAGAGGTGAAAGAGGTAGGAAAAGTGTGGTGCAGTAAAGGGAGAAGTGAGAAAAGATATAATGGGATAGGAAGGGTAGTTAAATCATTTTTGTAAACCTAACAAAAATAATAATATAAAATAATAATATAAAAAAGTGATTTTTCTTCAAATATTGGAAAAAATACAAAAGGTAAGGCTTTCCAAATAATATGTTTTTCGTAATTGTAAAATACACTCAGAAATTTCGTAAGACCCCTTAGTTTATTAAAATCTATCGAAAATTTACTAAAATCTATAAAAGTGCCCTAAAATATTGCGAATTCCTTATATTTATAGAAATATATTAAAAATTCTGTTAAACCTTTTAAAATACTTTATTTATTATTTTATTATTTATTTATTTAAAATACGTCATTGAAAATTCTTTGAAATCTCCTGAGAACCCCAAAAATATTTAAAATACTTCGAATTTCATCAAAATTCAAAAAAAAAAAATTTTTTTTAAATCCCTTCGAATTTTTGAAAATTTCCTAAATTATTTCGAATCCTTTTAATTTATTTAAATCCACTAATAATTTTAAAAACAAATTTAACATATCCTAAAATATTTCAAATGCTTTGAAATATCTCTGGATTTTTATAAAATTTTTTTAAAAATTTGGAAGCTCTAAAAATACCTTAAATTATTGCAAATCCTTTTTATTTATGAAAATAAACTAAGAATTTACTAAAACTTGTTTAAAACCCTAAATATTTTAAATAAATTAAAATCTTTTGAAATTTTTAAAAATTTTAAATAATTCTTTGCGATCCTTGAAAATATCTTACGTTATTGCGAATCTTTTTAATTTATTAAAATTCCTAAAAAAAGTTCCTTGAGATCTTCAAAAATACCTTAAGTTATTGCAAATTCTTTCAATTTATTGAAATTCACTAAGAATTCCTTAACATCTTTTTTAACCCTTTAAAATATATCAGATGCTTAAAAATTCCTTGAAATTGTTGAAAGTTTTGAAAAAATTCTTAAATTCTTTAAAAATACCTTAAATTATTGAAAATCCTTTCTTTTTTTGAAATCTGCTAAGGATTTTTTTTAATTTGATTAAAACCACTAAAATGTTTCAAATTTTTTAGAATTCCTTGAAATTATTTGAAGCTTAAATAAATTTCTTAAAATCTCTAAGAATTTCTTAAATTAATGCAAATCATTTATGTTTAATGAAATCTACTACGAAGTTTTTGAAATCTTTTGAAAACCCCTAAAATATTTTAAGTACTTTGGTATACCTTAAAAAAAAATTACAAAAATTCTTTGAAATCTTTCAAAATACCTTACATGTGTGCAAATCCTTTTAATTAATTAAAATCTACCAAGAAGTTTTTGGAATCCATAAAGGACCCTAAAATACTTTTAATGCTTGAAGATCCCTTAAAATAAGAAAAATTTTTTTTTTCATTTTTGGGAATTTTTAAAAATATTTTAAAATAAGCATTTCCTGAAATCTTTCGGAAGCTTCTAAATATTTTTAATTCTGTGAAATCACTGAAAATTTTTAAAAAATCAAAAAAATTTCTTGGAATCTTTCTAAAAACCCTGAAAATATTTTAAATATTTTGAAATCCCTTAATTAAAAAAAAATTTAATTTAAAATTTGAAAGTACCTAAAACTATTGCACATCCTTTGAATTGATAAAAATCTATTAAGAATTCCTTAGAATCTTTTAAAAACCTTAAAATATTTCCAACTCTTTGAAATCTCTTAAGATTTTCAAAAAATCAAAAAAATTCCTTGGAATCTTCAAAAAAGACTTGAATTATTTTAAATTTTTTCAATTTAGTGAAATTAATTCAGAAATTTCTTGAAATAAAAAAATAATAATATTTAAAGTTCTTTGAAATCCGTTACAATTTTTCAAACCTTGAAAAACTTCCTTCGAATTTTTCAATATACCTTAAATCTCTGCAAATCCTGATAATTCATTAAGGTTTGCTAAGAAATCGTTGAAATCTTTTTAAGCTCACTAAAAATGTTTGAAATGCTTTCAAATACCTTAAAATTATCAAAAATTTGAAAATTTTTTTTGGAATCATAAAAAATTTCTTTAATTATTGCAAATTCTTTTAATTAATAAAATTTACTAAGCATTTCTGAAAATTTTTATATAACCCCAAAAATTTTTCAAATGCTTTAAAAGCCTTTGAAATTTTTAAAAGATTAAAAAAATTGCTTAGAATCTTTAAAAATACCTAAATTTATTAAAGATCCTCTTAACTTTTTAAAATCCACTAAGAATTCATTAAAATCTCTTTATAACTCCTAAAATATTACAAATACTTTGAAATCCCTTGAAATTCCTTAGAATGGTAAAAAATACCTTAAGCAATTGCTTATCCTTCAAAATTATTAAAATCTAGTAGAAATTCCTTTAAATCTTATGAAAAATCCTCAAATATTTTAAATGCCTAAAAATCACTGGAAATTTTTAAAATTTTAAAAAAATCCCTTAGAATCTCAAAAAAATCCCTAAATTATTGCAAATACTTCCAATTTATTGAAATTTGCCAGAAATTCCTTAAAATCTTTTCAAAAAACCCTAACATATCTAAACTTAAAAATTTTTGTGATTACACGGAATTTTCAAAACCTTTTCAAAAATCCTCAGAACCTTTGAAAATACCCCGAAATTAACAAAAAATGTTTTTAAGTATGTGCAATGAAAAATTTCTTTCAAGTCTTTTTATGAAACCCTAAACTCTTCAAATTCTTTTTTATTTATTAAAATCTATTAAAAATTCTTAAAAATCTTTTTAAAAAACCTAAAATATTCCAAATCCTGTAAAATCTTTTAAAAGCCCTTAAAGTTTTCAAAAACTTCAAAAAATTTCTCAAAACCTTAACAAATATTCTTGACATCTTTTTTTAATTTCTTACATTTATTCAAATCTGTAAAAAAAATTTTTTGAAAACTCAAAAATGCCCTAAAATATTGAGAATGCTTTTAGTTATTGAAATCTTTTTAAAATTCCTTAGAATTTTTCTAAAACCTATGAATTCTTTGAACTAAAATCTTTAAATTAAAAAAAAACTTTGAAATCTTTTGAAATTACTCGCAATTTTTTCGGTGGCTCTTAAAAATGTCTTGGAACCTTTATCAATACCATAAAGTTTTCAAATCACTTAGGTTTTTTAAAATCTAAAGAAAAATGCTTTTGAATCTTGAAAATTAGCCTAAACTATCGCAAATCTTTTCGTTGTATTGAAATTTATAAAAATTTTCTTGGAATATTTTTAAATAAAAAAAAAAATTTTTAATAGTTTTACATTTTTTAAATCAATTGAAAATGAAAAATATTTCTTATCATTTGAAATCCCTTGAAACTTTTAAAGGCTAGAAACATTGGAAAATATTTCGAATTTCTTTAAAATTCCTTTAAGTTATTAAAATCTATTTAAAGTCCATTAGAAACATCATAAAACCCTAAAATCGTTGTCGTCCTCTGAAATTATTTTTATTTATTGAAATTTATTTAAAAAATTTTTCAGAAAACTTGTAAATTCTTCAAAATATTTAAAATCGTTTAAAATCTTTAAAAATCCTTTAAAATTTTCTAAAGCTTTAAAAAATTCATTAAAACGTTAAAAAATACCCTAAAAGTTTTTTCGATCTCCTTAATTTGTTTTAATCTATTTAAAATTCTTCAAAATTAATCAAAAGACACACAAATGTTTCAAATTCTTTAAAATATTTTTTTTATGTATTGGAATCTATTGAAAATTCTTTAACATTTTTTCAAAAGCCCTTAAATATTATAAAGTGCTTTAAAACTTTTTAAATATTTTTTTGAATATCCTAAACCCTTATAAATGCTAAATGAAATCCTATGAAATCTTCTCAAATTCAAGGACTGCTTAATGCCTAGCAGGATGAAGTTTTTTTTAGTGATTTTTTTGTACGTTTTTTTATTATCTAGATTATTATTGACACACAAATTATAATTAATCTGCTTTGGCTCCGTGCTTAAAAAACCTTTATTTCTTTGTCCTCTGTTATTTGACTCGCTACACCAGTTTACAGGAAAAGAATTCTTAACGCAATGAGCCGACTTTCCTAAATCTTTTTCAGGTCTTGGGGTTTTTTTCGACAACACAAGCGGGCTTTAACGGCTTGTCTTTTCCCTTTTCTGATTTTCTTTTCTTCTTTCTTGTTTCTCATTTTCTATTTCCCCTCACTGGCTTTCTTTTTCCCTTTCCAATTTCTGGTTTCCCTTTCTCTTTACCTCTTTTTGGCTACCCTTTTTCCTTCCTCTTTCTTATTACTTCTTTGCACTTTCTGGTATAATTCTTCCGTTATCCTTGTCTGATTTCCTCTTTCCCTTTTCTAGTTTTCCATTTTCTATCCACTCTCTGATTTCTCTTCTTCTTTTTCCTTTCTGGTTTCCCCTTCCTGTTCTCATTTTTTCCTTTCCCCTTTTTGGTTTTTTTTTTCAATTCCCCTTTTTGGTGTTCTTTTTCTTTCCTCTTATTGTTTTCCTCTTTCCTTTTTCTGGTTTTCCTTTCTCCTTTCTGGTTTCTTATTTCCTCTTTCTGCTTTCTGGTTTTCTTTTTTTCTTTTCACTTTCTGGTTTCCCTTTCCTCTCAGATCTCTCCAGTTACCCTTTTTTCTTTCTTTTTCTTGTTGCCCCTTCTTCCTTATTGTTTTGCCCTTTACTCATCCCCGTTTCTAGTTTCCCTTTTCCATTTTTTTGTCTGTTTTTTTGTTTTTTTCGTCTGGTTTTTCTTTTCCCTTACCTTTTTTGTTTTTTCTTTTTTTTCACCTTTCTGGTTCCCCGTTTCTGTTCTCCTCGTTTTCTTTCCCTTTACTGTTTTTCACTTTTTCTTTTCTGGTTTCCCTTTATCCTTTATGGTTTCATACTAACCCTTTCTCATTTCTGATTTTTTCCTTTTACACTTTTTAGTTTCCCTTTTTCCTTACTTCTTTCTAGTGACTCTTTTCCTATCCTCTTCCTTTTTTTCCTTTCTTTTTTCTAGTTTTCTTTCTCCGTTTTCCCTATCTGGTTTACTTTTTCCACTTTCTAGTTTTCATTTTCCTTTTCTCTCTCTAGTTTCTCTTTTCCTCTTTCCTTTCTGGTTTACCCTATCTGTTCTTCTTTTTTTCTTTGCACTTTCTGATTTCCTGTCCCCTACCCTTCTTCTGGTTATCCTTTTCCTTTTCTCTTTTTCGTTACTCCTCTCTCCTTTCTGATTTCCTTTCTCCGCTTGCCCTGTCTAGCTTCCTCTTTCACCCTTCTTTTTTCCTTTTTCCTTTTCGTCCTTGGTTTTCCCTTTCTGTTTTCCTTTTTCCTTCTCTTCTTTTCGTTTTTTCTTTCTCCCTTTCTGGTTTTTCTTTCTCTTTCTTGTTTCTTATTTACCTTTTCCCCTTTCTGGTTTAATTTTTCCTTTTCCACTTTTTTGTTTCTCTTTTACCTTTCCTCTTTCTGGTTACCCTTTTTCCATCCTCTTTCTTGTTTCCCCTTTGCCCTTTCTGGCTTCCTCTTTTTCTTTTCTGTTTTTTCTTTTCCTTGACCCTTTCTGGATTTTCTTTTCCTTTTTTTTTTCTAGTTTTCCCTTTCTGTTCTACTTTTTCTTTCCTCTTTCTGTTTTTTCTTCTCTCCGTTTTCTGGTTTTCTTTTCTCCCATTCCTCTTTTTGGTTTTGTTTCCTTTCCCCTTTTTGTTTTTCCCTTTTTCTTTTCTAGTTTTCCTTTCTTTTTTCTGGTTCCTTATTTCTAGAACATTTTGTGAAACAAATTATTGATCTGCTCCAGCTCCGTGCTTGAAGAATTGGCTTTACTTTATTCTTTGTTGTTTGTCTCACTACACTAGTTCACAGAAAAAGAACGACTAACGCAACAAGCCGAGTTTCCTAAGTATTCGTCAGGCCTAGGAGTTTTTCTTCGACAACAAGAGCGGGCCTTCACGATTTGTCTTCCAAAGCAAAAATAGAGAGAAAAAAGCAAAAAAAAAAGGGAGAGGGATTATACTTAGAGAAAAGTTCTAGCAATGCAGAAAAAGAAGATAAAGAGATAAAAAGATGATAAGATGAAGAGAGAAAGCGTTTCGGTTGGGGGAAATAACTGGTATTCACCCTGCCAGAAATCAAGGTTGAATAAAAAAACAGTTTGTGGCAGTGAGGCCGCACAGCAAAAGTGAAAGTTTCATGGATCAATTCTTACTTTTCTCTTCATTCTTTTCTTCTTACATTTTGTACCTTTCCTCTTTTCTTTTCCGCTTTTTTGCTTTCCCTTTCTCCATTTTGGTTTTCTTTTTCTCTATTTACTTTTTTGTTTCCCTCTTCCCTTACCTCTTTCTGGTTACCCTTTTGCCTCCTTTTTTCTTGCTTCCCCTTTTCCCTTTCTGGTCCCTTCTTTCCTCTTTTTGGTTGCCCTTTTCTCCTATCCTTTTCTAGTTTCATTTTTTTTCTTTCCCCTTCCTGGTTCTTCTTTTCCTTCACCTCTTTCTGGTTAGCCTTTTTCTTTCACCTTTCTGGTTTCCCTTTCTCGTTTATGGTTTCTTATTTCATCCTTCCTCTTTCTGGTTATCTTTTTCTTTTTCCACTTTCTGCTTTCTCTTTCCTCTTCCCCCTTGCCGATTTTCCTGTTACGCTTTCTTCTTCATGGTTTCTTATTTCACCTTTTCCTTTTCTGGCTTTTTTTCATTCTCATATTCCCCTTCCTAGTTTCCCTTTCCCCTTCCGTCTATCTGATTGCCCTCCTTCTTTCCGTTTTCTCGTTTCTCTTTTCCTATTCTCCTTTCCCCTTTCTGTTTTCTCATTTACTTTTTCCTTGTTCTGGTTTCCTTTTTCCACTTACCCTGTCTGATTTTCTCTTTTTCCTTACTAGTTTTGCTTTTTCTTTCCCCTTTCTGGTTTCTCATTTCTGTTCGTCTTTTTTCTTTTCCCTTTCTAGTACTTTTCCGCTTTTTCCTTTCTGGCTGCCTTTTTCCTTTTCCGTTTTTTCCCTTTTGCTTTTCTGGTTTTCCTTTCGCCTTTCTGATTTCTTGCTTTCCCTTTCCCCTTTCTGGGTTCCTCCTTCCCTTGCTCTTTGTTGGTTGCCCTTTTCCTTTTTCCTTTTTTGTTACCCTTTCCTCTTTTCCCTTATTTATTTTCCTATTAATTTATTAAGAAGGAAAAGAGAAAAAAGAAGGGGAAAGGTAAAGAAGAAGGGCAAAAGAAAGTGAAAAATTGCGAATGGAGACAGATCGGTAACCCCATTTTTTCATTATGTGAATCAAAGTTTTAAACAGATGTGAAAATATTTGCTCATCTAACGACGATTCGTTTCTTAAAGATAATTTAAGGAAGACAGCATATACATGCTAAGCTTAGTTCAGTCGAGATATCGAAGACAAGCCAACTTTCCTTAAACGCTTTTTTTCCCCATCCCTAAGCACAATCATTGTTTATAACTTTCTCTATCTCCTGCGATTCTGTACTTTTATCATTTTCTATCACCTCAAATTCTTGAATTTCTCAAAACAAACCTTATGGTATGATGTGGTTAGATAAATTATAAGATGAGATAGAAAATGAAGGATTCAAAAAGATAGAAATGAATTTAGATTAACAAAAAAGATAGATGGTAGCTAAGATTAACAAAAAGAAATAAAGAAAATGAAGAGTATAAAAAACAGAGGGAAAATTAGGTTAACAGAGACATAGTAAAATATTGACGGGAGAAGATAAAGGATATAATGAGATAGATAAAAGGGTATTCAAAAAGATAGACGTGAATTTGTATAAGCTTGAAGGTAGACATTCATAGAAGTAGGACAAGTTGAGCTAAAGGAAAGGAGATTAAGAAAGGCAGATGGAAATTTAGATTTACAGTTTGATAAAAAAAGATTGACCTGGATATATAAAGGATAAGATGGGATAGAGAAAAAGGTATCGAACAGGATAAACGCGAATTTAGACTAACAAATAGAATAAGATAGACACTGATAGACGTAAAATAGGATAACAAAGGAAGGTCAATTTGAAAATATTGACAGGAAGATAAAAAAAGCTTTACGTCTATAGTAAAATGTAGGATGAGATAGAGAAAAAAGTTTAAAAAGACGTAAATTTAAATAGACAAAGATATAGAAAAAGATTAACGTGACAGATGCAGGTTACGATAAGATAAAGAAAAGTGGATTTAAAATATACACAAGAATTTTAATTTAAAAGAGAAATACAAATTTGGACTTTGATAGATGAAGGAAAGGATAAAATAGAGAATTGGGGATTGCAAAATGTAGACGGAAATCTACATGGGCAGAGAGATAGTAAAATATTGGCGTGGGTAGATGAAGGATATAATAAAATAAAGACGGGCGGCGGTGATTGGCACTAAGCGATAGGCCATGGCCGGCGGGCTCTAGGTGATGGCAGTTGGGCGAAGGTCAATGGCCACTGTGCTATGGCTAGTGCACGATGGCTAACGGTCGACGTCAATAGGTGCTGTGCGATGGCCGCTGAGTAATGGTCGATGAGCACTGGTCGATTGTCACTCGACGATGTTCGATGGTCGCTGTGCAAGGGCTAGTGCGCGATAACTGGTGGTTGACAGCAATGGGCGCTGTGCGTAGTGATGCCGTTCGATACGAGGCAGTCTCGATATCGTATAGAAAAATCTCGGTTTTTTCTCGTATCGATATCGGTTTCCGAGACCCCAGTCTCGGTTTTGTCTCGTATCGTTTTGGTATCGGAAAACCGATATATCGCTCGGATCGTCTCGGGATTTCGAGACCAGACAGCCAGATGGTGGCTCCCTACGGAAAAACGGTAGAAGGGGGACGGCCACGAGTTTCAACTACCTGAATACCTGGAACCTTTCCTTGTAATTTAAAGTTCTGAACGTTCAAATGAACGAAATATATTTTATCTGAAAATATTTATTAGCTACACTGCTACAGAGAAAATATATATTATAAGTTTTTGTTATGATTGCATTATTTTCAATGTAATGTACCATTATATTTTTCCACTGTTTCTAGATCAGAAAGCAATGAATAAAAAATGTTAATTTGTACGTTAAGAACTTCAAGCATATTTCCTGTTAGGTTTCTAAGCTACAAAACTTTTAAAACTCCTACACGTATTTCAAATTAACTCGAATGTTTCTAAAATTTTGGAAACACTTGCAAAATTTTTAAGAAGGGAATATATAAAGGTGTCTGAATATACAAATGCAGTTTTCTATTGTAAAAGGATGGATGTACAGAACGGTATAACCAACAAGATAAAATTTTTTGGAAACAACAAAAAAAAAGATCCTGTTAAATGGAAATCATCATCAAAAGATAAAGCAAGTATCCAATTCCGAGCTAACGTAGTGCTTAATTTCGGTCAAAACAGCTATATTACGAAAAGTTATCCACGTCCAATGAAGTGAATGTTGAAGTCGACAATCTCAAAGTGACACTAAACTAAAATTAGATGAGGCCAAAAAACTAAGCTATTTTCGAGAAAAACCATTCACAAGATTAAAGTTTCATGGGTTTTCAAAATCAGCTTTCAATAGTGATAAAAATCGAGTTTTTAATTTTTTTCCAACATAAAACTTATTCCCGAGATATGGGTATGCTAAATAATAATAAAAAAAAAGTTTTTTGAAACAAATTTGTTTCCGAGTGAATCAAAGTTGAAGATTATGATATCACAGCATGACAGATATTTTTTTTGCAAACAATCCTTGAAAATAAAAGAGTATATATATCAAGAAATATTAATAAACTTA
>JAUELO010000006.1:1455374-1471029 GCA_032357855.1 Amphibolips quercusostensackenii | reverse complement strand
ATCAGAGTCAAGAAGGCAGGAAAGCCAAGAGGTCAGGTTTCTGGAGGGCTTAATTAAGAGGGCGTGTTGTTTGGTAGACTCGTTGCGGTGATCAATAGCTCTAAGAACATCGCTCCCCTTTCTCCGGGAAAGGACCAAGTCCCCTTCTTTCTGTTCCTCCGGATTCCCATCCCCTAGGTCATCCCAACCCCACTTCTACCATCGGGCTCTTTGGAAGGGTTTCGATTCCTGTCTGGACAACAGATCCGTTCGCCTTTGATGTCGGAATGTTGTCATCAGGTTGCCATGGATACTTGGGTTCGAGCTTGGCTGATCATTCTTGGCCTCACTCCCTCGGGGAAAGTCAACCCTTTGGGCACTAATTCTGGTCCTTTGATTCCAGTGAAATGCTTACTTGGTCCGGAGATTGGAATTTCATGAACGAATTATGTGTTTGAATTTGTCATTCCCTATCCTAATTAATGTTATTTGATGTTGAAAATTTGAGATTGAAATCTGTTCATCAGTATTATTATTAGCATCTCCAGCAACATTTTGAACAAATTCATCATCTCTGCTTCACACAACGTGACATGCTTCATCCATCACCATCATCATGAGCTTTGTAAAGGATCACCAATTCGGATTATCATTACTGACAGAATCACGGAATGGATTAGGGGCAGTCTATAAACTACTTTATCAATTTTTGGTTATTTTTGCCCCCCCCTTTGTTGTATTTTGAGAAAAGAGGAAAATAGGGAAACAATAGGTGAAATTATTTTGTTTTAAGAAAATTAATATTGATGACGAATTTTCAACAAAAAACACATTTTCAACCAAAAAGTTTAAATTTTCACTAAAGAAGATCAGCTTTCAAGAAAAAATAGAATAGTTTAGACAACCAAGAGCTTAATTTAAAATCACTAGTTACATTTTCAGCTAAACAGGTGAATCTTGAAAGAAAAAAATAATTTTTAGCACAAGAGTGATCCTCAACAAACAAACGCAAAACTTTCAACCAATAACTTGAATTCTCCACTAAAATTATATATCTTAGACAAAGAAATTAATTTTTAACAAAATCAAATTTCTAACAAAAAAAAAGGATTGTAAATCTAAAAGACTCACTTTTCATTAAATAAGACGAATTTTCAAACTCACTACAAGAATTTTTAACGAAAAGTAAAATACTTAATTTTATAGTTTGAAAAAAATAATTCTTAAGCACAGAAGCAAGTTTTAAACAAAATATTTTAATTTGCAATCATGAAGATAAATTCCTAACTAAAATGATAAATCTTCAAATTCTATGTTTTCTTCATACCTTATACATTTTTTCTGCAAAATGAATTTTTTTGTTTTTGATAACATTTTTCACTATTACAACAAAGAATATGCGTCGCATGAAAAAATGATCGAAAGTAAATTTTTGGACCTTTTCAAAATGGACAATTTAACTTTCCTGCAGCGGAGATATTGGTTTACAAAAAAAAAATTAATTTGATATTAAATGGTTTAATTTTTAATTCAAAGAAATAAATTTTTAATAAAAAATATGATAGTTGATGTTTAATAAAAAGAAAACCTTTTTTTAATGAAAAATGAAAATTAGTTTAATTCTACCAAAAGATACAAGTGTTACCAACATAATTTTGTTTCTAAACTAAATAATAAATTTGTTAAAAAAAGTTAAATTTTTACAACAAGGATATAAATTTTTTTAAACAATTTTTAACAACAACCTGGAAATATAAATTTTCAACAAAAAAATTCATTTTTAACCGAATAGTTAAATTTTTAAGTCAAAAAGATAAACTCTTAACAAAAAATGTAATGCATAATATTTAAAAACAAAACTATAATTCATGTAATTTTATTAGGATGTAATAATTCATTAATTCTATCTTCATCAGAAACCATCATTATTAATATTAGGCGCTAGTCACTAATCAATTCTACCGTCATCTAAAACCGTCATTATCAATATTAGTATTCAGTTATTATTCAATGCCATCGTCATAAAAAACCATCATTATTAATATCAGGTGCCAGTCACTTATAAATACTGTCATTACCAACAGATATTATCATCAATAATAATATTAGGATTCAGTCAATAATCAATACCAACGTCAGCAAAAACTATCACTAACATCAATAATAGGATTTAGTAATTATTATATCCTCTCGCCATCAAAAACCATTATTATTAATACTATGTGTCAGTCATTTATCAAAACATGCATCATTAAGGACCATCATTGTCAACATAAATAACAGTATTCAGTCATTAATTAATGCTATCGTCATCTAAAACCACCACTATTAATATAAGGATCCAGTTCTTATTTCATACTATTATCATTGAATACCATTATTATCAATATTGCAAGCCAGTCACCAATTGAAACTATGATCACCAAAAGCCATCCTTATCAACATCAATATTAGGATTCAGTGAATTATTAGCACTATCATCAGAAAACCCCATATCAACAACATCATTATTAGAATTCTGTTACTGGTCAATAGTATCTTCACCAAAAAACATGATCAACATTATTATTTTGATTCAGTAATGAATCAATACTATCTGTATCAAAAACTATTATTATCAATATCAGGCGCCAGTCATTAATCAGTTATATCGTTAGCAAAAACCATAATTATTGATATTAGGATTTAGTCATTAATCTATACTATCATAACCAAAAACTATCGTCATTAAAATCTATATCAGAATTCAGTCATTAATCAATACTATTATCACCAAGAACCATCATTAGCAACATCAATAATAGTTTTCAGTTATTTTTAATATTATCATCATCTAAGACTGTCAACATCAATATGAGGATTCAATCATTAGTTAATACTGTCATCACCAAAAACCATCAACATCAACACCTATATAGGATTTAGTTTTTTATTAATGCTATCGTCATCATAAATCATCATTATCAATATTATCAGCCAGTTACTAATCAATACTATCTCCACTCACAGGCGACATCAATAACAGTATTCAGTCATTAATCAATACTATCTTTATCAAAACCATTATTATCAATATTAGGATTTAGTCATAAATCATTACTATCGTCATAAAAAATTATCATTATCAACATTGAGTGCCAATTATTAATCAATACTATCATCACCAAAAGCTATTATTTTCAACAGCAATATTAGGGTGCAGTCAATAATCTATATCATAATCACCGAAAACCATAATTATCAACATCTATGTTAGGATTTAATAATTAATCAATACTGATGTCATCAAAAATCTTTAATGTAATGTATTAGACACTAATTAATACTATTCTCACCAAGAACTAGCATTATTAACATTAATAATAGTATTCAGATATTTATCAATACTGTCGTCATCTGATGCTATTAACCTCAATATTAGGATTCAGTCATTAATCATTACTATCACTACCAAGAACCATTATTAGCAGCATCAATAAAAGTATTCAGTCATTAATCAATACTATCGTTCTTTAAAACCATTATTATCACTGTCGAGATTTAAAAAATGATCAACACTATCATCGTCAAAAAAATATTATTATCAATATAAGGTACTAGTTACTAATCAATACTATCATCAACAGAAGCCAACATCATCATCATCATCAATATTAGGATTCAGTCAATAATCAATACTGTCATCACCAAAAACCATCATCATATACGTCTATATTAGGGTTCAGTATTTCATCAATACTGTCGTCATGAAAAATCATTATTATTAATATTGAGTGTCAGTCATTAATTGATACTATTATCACCATGAACCACCATTATCAACAGCAATATTAGTATTTAGACATTGATCAATACTATCATCATTAAATATTATCATTATCAATATTGAGTTCTAGTCATCAATCAATATTATCATTATTATTAGCTATTATCAACATTAATATACGAATTCAGTCATTATTCAATACTACCATTGAAAATAACCACAATTATAACATCGTTATTTGAATTCTGTCACCAATCAATACTACCCTTACCAAAAACAATCATTACAACATAACCATTAGTATTCAGTCAATAATTTATACCATCATCATCAACAACCATCATTGTGAACATTAATATTACGATTCAATTATAATTCAAGACTATCGTCATCAAAAACTATCATTATTTTTATTATGTTCCAGCTATTAATCAATACTATCATCACCAAGAGCGGACATTTTAACTTCAATAATAGTATTCAGATATTTAGCGATACTATCATCATATAAAACTCTTAACATCAATAATAGGATTCAATCAATAATTAATACTGTCATCACCAAAAACCATCATCACTATCACCTATATAGGATTCAGTATTTAATTAATAATATCGTTATTATAAATCATCATTATCAATATTATCAGCCAGTTATTAATCAATACTATCTCCACCAAGAATCATCTTAGGACACATCAATGACAGTATTGAGTCTTCAATCAAAAGTATCGTTATCTCAAGCCATCATTATTCATATTAGGATTTTGTTATTAATCAATACTATTTTCTTTAAAAACTATTATTATGTATCTTATTTGTCAGCTATTGATCAATACTATAATCTCCAGGAACCGTCATTAGCAACAACAATAATAGTATTTAGACATTTATCAATACAATCATTATATAAAGCTTTAAAAATCAATATTATGATTCAGTCACTTATCATTACTATCACCGACGAGAACCATCATTAGCAACATAAATAGAAGTATTCAGTTATTAATCAATACTATCGTTTTCTAAAACTATCATTACTTATATCAAGATTCAAGAAATAATCAATACTTTAGTCACTAAAAATAATATTTATGAATATTAGGTGCCAGTCACTAAGCAATACTATCATCACCATAAGTCAGCATCATCAACATCAATATTAGTATTTGTAAATAATCAATACTGTCATTGCCAAAAACCATCATGATGAACATCTATATTAGCATTCAGTAATCAATCAATACTATCGTTATGAAAAATCATCATTATTCATATGATGTACCAGTCATTAATCAATACTGACATTACGAAAAGCCATCATCATTAACATTAATATACGGATTTAGTCATTAATCAATACTATCATCACAAATAACCACAATTATAACATCATCATTAGAATTCTGTCACTAATTAATACAACTATTACCAAAAACAATTATCACAACATCAATATTAGTATCCAGTCATTTAATTTTACTATCATTATCAACAACCATCATTGTTAACATTAATATAACGATTCAATAAAAATTTAATACTATCGTCATCAAAAACCACCATTATATTTATAATGCGTCAGATATTGATCAATACTATCACCACCAAGAACGATCATCATCAACATTAATAATAGTATTCAGATATTTAGCGATATTATCATCATCTAAAACTATTAACATTAATAATAGGATTTAATCAATTATTAATACTGTCATCACCAAAAACCTTCAGCATCAATATAAATATTAGGATTCAGTATTTAGTCAATACTATCGTTATCGAAAATATCATTATCTTCATTATGTGTCAGCCATTAACTAATACTATCAACACCAACAACTATCACAGGTAACATTAATGACAGTATCCAGTTATTATTCAATACTATTGTTATCTGAAACCAACATCATCAATATTAGGATTAAGTTATTAACTAATGCTATTGTCATCAAAAACCATCATTATCTATATTATGTGTGAGCTATTGATCAATACTATCATCACCAAGAACCATCATTAGCAACATCAATAATATTATTTAGACATTTATTAATACTATCATTATCTAACGCTATTAAAATCAATATTAGGATTCAGTCATTATTCATCACTATTACCACCAAAAACCACCACTAGCAACATCAATAAAAGTTTTTAGTCATTAACCAATACTATCGTTATCTAAAACCATCATTAATAATATCAAGGTTTGAAAAATAATCAATACTTTCGTCATCAAAAAGTATTATTATGAATATTAGGTGACGGTTATTAAGCAATACTATCATCACCAGAAGTCAACATCATCAACATCAATATTAGGATTCAGTAAATAATCAATACTGTCATCACCAAAAACCATCATCATGAAAATCTATATTAGAATTTAGTAATTATTCTATACTATTGACATAAAAAATAATAATTATCAATATTATGTGTCAGTCATCAAACAATACTATTATCACTAAGAACCACCATTATCAACACCAATAATAATATTCAGACATTTATCAATACTTTCGTCATCTAATGCTATTAACATCAATATTAAGATTCAGACATTAATATATACTATCATCACCTAAAACGATCATAAGCAACATCAATAACAGTATTAAACCAATATTCAATACTATCTTTATCTGATATTTTGTGTCTGTCCTTAATCAATAGTATCATGACCAAGAACCAATATTATCAACATCAGTAATAGTAGTCAGTCAATAATCAATACTATCGTTATCTCAAACCATCATTATCAATGTTAGGGTTTGATCATTAATCAATACTATCGTCATCAAAAATTATAATTATTGAAATTAGATGCCAGTTATTAATCAATACTATAATCACCAAGAACCACCATTATCAACAATAAAAATAGTACTCAGACATTTATCAGTATTATTATCATCTGAAACTACTAACATGAATGTTAGAAGTCAGTCATTAATCAACACTATCCTGACCAAAAAACATCATTTACATCTATATCAGGATTTTGTAATTAATTAACACTATTGTCATCAAAAATTATCATTATCAATATCAGGTGTCAGTCATGAATGTATTTAGTCAATAATCAACACTCTCGTTACTTAAAACCATCATTATCATAATTAGGATTTAGTCATTAATCAACACTGTTGTCATAAAAAATTATCATTATCAACATTAGGTGCTAGTCACTAATCAATACTCTAATCACTTAAAGCTATCATCATCAACATTAATATTAGGATTCAATCAATAATCAATACTATCATCACCAAAAACCATCATTGTCAACATTAATATTAGGATTCGGTAATTAGTTAATAATATCGTTGTTAAAAACCATCATTATCTATATTGTGTGTTAGCTATAAATGAATACTATCATCACCAAGGCCATCACTAGTAACATCAATAATAGTATTTAGTGATTTATCTGTATTATCGTCATCTAAAACAATTATTATCAATATTGGAATCCAGTCATTAATCAACACTATCATCAACAAAAACCATTCTTATTAATATTAGTTGCTAGTCACTAGTCAATACTTTTATAACTAAAAGCCATCATCATCAACATCAATATACGGATTAAGTCATTAATCAATACAATCATCACAAATAACCACAATTATAACATTATTATCAGAATTTTGTCACTTATTAATACCATCATTTCCAAAAACCATCATCATTAACATCAAATTTGGGATTTAGTAATTAATTAATACTACTGTTATCAAAAACCATCATTATTAATATAAGGTGCCGGTCACTAATCAATACTGTCATGCCCAAAAACCATCATCATCAACATCAATATACGGATTCAGTCATTAGTCAATACAATCATCACAAATAACCGCAATTCAAACATTATTATTAGAATTTTGTCACTATTCAATACCATTATTATTAAAAATTATAACCATCAATACAGGGATTCAGTAATTCATCAATACTACTGTCATCAAAAACCATCATGACTAATATTAGGTGCCAGTCTCTAATCAATACTGTCATTACCAAAAGCCATTATCATTAAAATCAATATACGGATTCAGTTATTAATCAATACATTTATTACAAATAACTAAAATTATAACATCGTTTTTAGAATTCTGTCACTAATCAATACCATCTTTACTAACAACCATCTTCATCAACGTCAATATTGGGATCCAGTAATTAATCAATACTAATGTCATCAAAAACCATCATTATCAATATTATGTGTCAGTCAAAATTTAACAGTATTATCATAATAACATTGCGCTAACCCAGCACTCTTTTTCATCCTGATCATCAACATTTATCATTATCAATTTAAAATAAACATATCTTTGCTAATTATTTTCTTAATACGCGTTTATTAGGCACTAGAAGCTTACATTAAAACAGAAAATGATATTCTTTAAATGCTAAACGTTCTTTCTGATTTTCCTAAATTAAAACGATATTGCGCTATCCCAAAGTTCATTAACTGTCCTTGTCATCGGCATTCCTTATCATCAGTTCTATGATTAAAACTTTCTGCTAATTGTTTCCTTGATCCTTTTTCCTTAAGCTCTACAACCCTCCATTGGAATTTTGTTTTAGAAGAAGCTGCATCACTGCATTATTTACTTCCATATTAGTCTCCAAATTGAACACATGAAGAAGCTGCTGTTTCCTGAGAAGGAAAACCATGAACGAGCGAGATTCGCAGGCAAAGAGCACCGACGCATCCGGAGCAATTTTCCCATGGGCGGATGGTACAAATTATTAGAGGGGTTACGGAAGTGCCAAAAACCCTGGCAAACTCGAGGAGTCGTGCCTAACTGTCCGCGGACTTTGCACATAAATCAGCGGTCCTGAAGAACCTGGAATTAGAGTGAGGCACCCGGTACATAGTGGGTTTGCCAAAAGAGGTCGTATCCTTATCTTCTGTTCCACCCTCTTCACCTACGCATGCACACGCCTGATGTGTCACCCTCGCATTGACGCAAACGCGTTTAATGATTGTTTTTTTTAGTGCATTCAAAACAATTGCATTCAGATAATTCCATTTTCCAAGTTTAAAAAGTACACTGAGAAAAATGGATTAGGGGCTGCTCAAAAACTTCATTGGGGGGGAGGGGCAATTCAGAATGTGCCATTACACATGAAAAATATAAATTTAAAATAAAATTTTTTGAAATTTATGATAAAATATGAATTTTTAATTTAATTTCACAATTAAAACATCTAAGTACATACTCATACACTTTTCGCTATTCCCCTCTTTACACTTCTTAAAAAAAATGTGACTCTCTTTACGTGTAAGAGAAACCGATAAAGACAATGTATTGAATAAACATTGTTCAATTTCTTCTAATAAAAATTCACTACTTTATTTTTGGTTCAAAATCTATACTTTTAAGTTGAAAATTTAACTATTGGGTTGGAAGATCGTTCTGCTTGGTAGAACAATTATCTTCTTATTTGAAAATTCATATTTTTGTAAAAATTTTGATATTATACTTTAATTCAAAATCTTGGTTGAAAATTTATTTTCTGATGCAAATTTATCTGCCTGGTTAGAAATTAAACTATTTTGTTAAAAAAATCCTGTTAAACATTAATATTCCTAATAAAACTTCAGCTATATTATTTCTATTTTGAGATGGATCTCCTTTATTCAAAAATTTGAATCTTTTTTTTTACTTAACTACTTAGTTAAAAGTTGAGCTTCTTTTTTAAAAATTTATACTTTTTCGTTAGAAATTGGTCTTTCTGGTTTGGAAATTCAACAACAATGAGACATAAGGATTAGTTTATTATTTGACACTATCATTACAAAAACTCATCATACTCAATTAAGATTAGGATTTAGTAATCATTTAATACTTTCTTCAATAAAACCATCATGTTTAATATCATGTGTCAGTCCTTAATCAACACTATTTTTACCAAAAACCATTATTATCAACATCAATATTTAGATTCAGTCTTTTTTAAATACCATCTTGATCTAAAACCATCATCATCAACATTAGAATTTATTTATAATTCAGTACAATCATGATTCAAAACCATCATCATCAATATTAATATTTGGTTTTAGTCATAGATCAATACTATCATTATCAAAAAAGCATTATTATCAACATTAATATTAGAAATCAGTATATAATCAATACTATCGTCATCTAAAACTATGATAATAAACTTTAGGTGTCAGTAATAAATCAAAAACATCATCCTCAAAAACTACCATTATCAACATCAGTAATAGGATTCAGTCGCTAATAATTATTATCGTCATCTTAAACTATCATTATCAATATTAGGATTCAGTCATAATTCAGTACAATCACAATCAAAAATTATCATTGTCAATATTAGGTGCTAGTCACTAATCAATGATATCATTACCACAAGCCATCATCATATACATTAGTATAAGAATCCAGTCACTAATCAATACTATCATCGTCTAAAACCATAATTATCAATATTAGGATTTAGTCATTATTAAATATTATTATCATTTAAAATTATAATTATCAATATTAAGTGCCACTTAATAATCAATACCGTCATCACTGAAAGCCATCATCATCAACATCGATATCAAGATTTAGTCATTAATCAATACTATCATTAGAAAAACCATATTTATAGAACCATTAATCAACACTACTGTCACAAAAAACCATCATTATCAGCATGCATGTTAGTATTCGTTCATTAATCTATACTACTATAATCAAAAACCATCATTATCAACATCAACATTAGGATTCAGTTATAAGTCAATACTATGATCATCAAAAATCATCATTATCAATATTATTTGTCAGTGATTGCTAATAAGTATTATCACTAAGAACTATTATTATCACTAATAATAGGATTAAGTTATTAAACAATACTATCGTCATCTAAAGCTATCATTATAAATATTATATCGCATTATCAACAGATCAATATAAATTTGAGGATTTTATAATTAATCTATACTATCATGATCAAAACCATCATTATTAAGATTAGGTTTTAGTCATTATTCAACTCTATCATCAACATAAATATTAGGATTCATTCATCAATCAATACTAGTATTATCTATAACAATCATTATCAACATCAATATCAGGATTTAGTATTAAATCAATACTATCTTCATTAAAAATAATCATTATCAATATTATGTGTCAGTAATTAATAAATACTATCGTCACCAATAACCGTCATTATCATGATCAATAATAGGATTTAGTCAATAATCTATACTATCGTGATCTGAAACCATCATTATCAATATTAGGATTTATTTAATAATTGTCACTTTTATGATCGAAAATCATCATTATCATTATAAGGTGCTAGTTATTAATCAATACTATCATCACCAACAGCAATTATCATCAACATCAATAATAGCATTCAGTTACTAATCAAAAGTAGCATTACCAAAAACCATCATTATCTATATTAGGATCCAGTCATCAATCAATACTATCATCATTTAAAACTTTTATTATCAATATTGCGTGCCAGTCAGTGAACAGTACTATCAACACAAAAAGCCATCATCATCAAGGCAAATGTTAGGATTCAGTCATTGAATAATACAATTATCAACCAATATTAATTAATTAAATTAATCAATAATATCGTGACAAAAACCATAATATTACTATTAATGACGAAATTCAGTCACTAATCAATACAATCATCACAAAAAACTATAATTAGAAGATCAATATTAGAATTTAGTTGCTAAATAATACTATGATTACCAAAAGCTATCATCAAGAACATCAACATAAGGATTGTGTAATAAATCAAATCAATTCTCTCCTAAAACCGTCATTATAAATATTAGGATTCAGTCATTCATTAATACTATCACCATTATAAATAATCATTACTAATATTAGGAGTCAGTTGTCAATCAATAATTTCATCATGAGAAAACTATTATTATAACATCAATATTAGGATTTTGTCACTGATAAATACTATTATCATCAAAAACCATCATCAACATCGATATTCAGATTCAGTTATTCGTTCATACTATCAACACCATAAACAATCATCATCAACGTCAATATTAGGATTTTGTCAATAATTAATAGTAGGATTATCAAACACCATCACTATCAACATTAGGAATCCAGTCATATTCCACTATTATCATCATCAAAATCTATCATTATCAATATCAGGTGCTAGTCACTAATCAATACTATCATTACCAAAAACTATCATTATCAACATCAACATTAGGATTCAGTCATAAATCAATACTTTCATCATCAAAATCCATAATTATCAATATCAGGTGCAAGTCGCTAATAACACTATTATTAACAAAAACAATTATTATCAACATCAACATTAGAATTCATTTATAAATTAATACTATCGTCTCTAAAAATTAGCATCATCAATGTTATGTGTCAGTGACCATAAACAATCATTTTCATCAATATTAGGTGCCGGTCATCATCATCATCATTATCATTATCAATATAAGGATTTAGTCATTAATCAAAACTTTTATCATAAACAATCATCTTTATTTATATCAGGTGTCGTTCATTATCAATACTATCGTAATATAAAGCCATCAATATTAATAGAAGGATTTTTTTATTAACCAATATTATTTTTCTGAAATTTCATTATTATTAATATTAGGTGCGAGCCACCAATCAATACTATCATTACCAAAAACCATGATCATCAATATCAATATTAGAATTTAATCACTTATCAATGCCGTCATCAGCAAAAAACATCATCAACAACATCGATATTAGGATTTAGCTATTGATTAACACTATTATCACCAAGAACCATCATTAGCAGCATCAATATTAGGATATAATCATTAATCAATAGTAGCATTATCTAAAACTATTATTATCAACATTAGGATTCAGTCATAATTCAATACTTTAATTATTGAAATCCATTATCATCAGTATCAGGTGCAAGTCGCTAATCAATACTATTATTACCAAAAACTATCATTATCAACATCAACATTAGGATTTAGTCATAAATTTATACTATCGTCTTTGAAATTTAGCATTATCGATATTATGTGTCAGTAATTATTAAATACTATCATCACCAAAAACTATTATCTTGATCGTTAGTAACGGCATTTAGTCATTGGACAATATTAGCAGCAACAAAAGCTATCATCATCAACACTAACATCAGGATTCAGTTATAAGTTAATACTATCGTCATTGAAAATCATCACTATCAATATTATGTGTCAAGGATTAATAAATATTTTCATCACTAAGAACCATCATTATTATCATCAATAACAGCATTAAGTGATTAGGTGTTATTAGGTGTTATTAGGTGCTAGTCATTAATCAACACTATCGTGGTCTCAAACCATCATTATCAATTTGAGAATTAAGTCATAAATCAATACTATCATCATCAAACACTATCGTTATCGATATAAGGTGCCGTTCACTAATCGATACTAACATCATTTAAACCATAACTAAAATATTAGAATATAGTCATTGATCATTACTATCATCACCAAAAGCAACCATCATCAACATCAATATTTGTATTCAGTTATCAATCAATACTATCGTAACCTAAAACCATTATTATCAATATAAGGATTCAGATATTAATCTATAATATCATCATCAATAACTACCATTATTAATATTAGGTGCTGGTCATTATTTAATATCACCATAATCAAAACTCATAATTATTTTATCAGGTGCAAAGCCCTAATGAATGCTATTGTCACCAAAAGCTATGATCATCAACATTAATATTAGGATTCAATACTAATTAAAACTATCATTATCAAAAACCATCATCAACAACATCAATATTAGGATTTAGTCATTAATCAATACTATCGTCATCTAAAACTATTGTTATCAATATGAGAATCCATTCATTAATTAATACTATCATTATCGAGAACTATTATTACTAGTATTAGGTGCTGGTCATTAATCAATATTATTCTGATCAATATTTATTATTATTAATATTAGGTGCGACTCACTAATAAATACTATTGTCAACAAAAGCCATGATCATCAACATCAATATTGGGATTCAATCACTTATCAATACTATCGTCATCAAAATTTATCATCATCAACATCAATATTTAGATTCAGTCATTAATCAATACTATCGTAATCTGAAACTATTATCATCAATATTTGGATTTAGTCATTAATTCATACCATCGTGATTTAAAACCATTATTATCAATACAAGGATTCAGTCATTAATCCATACTATCATCATCAATAACTATCATTATTAATATTAGGTGCTGCTCATTGATTTATATTATCATAATCAAAATTGATTATCATTAATATTAGCTGCGAGTCCCTAATTAATACTATTGTCATTAAAAGCCATGATTATCAACATCAATATTAAGATTCGATACTAATCAATGCTATCATTATCAAAAACTATCATCAAGATTATCAATATTAGGATTCGGCTAATAATTTATACTATTATTACCATAAACCATTATTGTCGACATCATTATTAGGATCTAGTCATCAATCAACACTATCATCACCTAAAGCCATCATCATCGACATCAATAATTGGATTTAGTTATTAATTAATACTATTGTTATCCAAAAACATTATTATCAATATAAAGATTTAGTCATCAATCAATACTGTCATCATCAAGAACTATCATAACTAATATTAAGTGCTGGTCATCCGTCAATATTATCCTGATCAATATTCATTATTATTGATATTAGGTTCGAGTGACTAAGCAATAGTATTGTCACCAAAAGCCCTGATTATCAACATCAATATTAGGATTCAATCACTAATCAATACTACCATTATTAAAAACCATCATTAACAACATCAACATCAGGATTCGCTTATTAATTAATACTATTATCACCAGAAGCCATTATTGTCAACATCAATATTAGGATCCATTTATTATTCATCACCATCATCAACCAAAGACATCATTATCAACATTGATACTTGGATTCAGTCATTAATCAATACTATCCTAATCTAAACCCATCATTATCATTGTTTATATTTAGTTATTAATCAATACTATCATAATGTAAAACTATTTTTATTAATATAGGGATTAAGTCATCATTCAATAATAAAATCATCAAGAACTATCATTATTAATATTAGGTGCTGATCATTATATAGTACTGTTCTAATCAAAATTCTCTATTATTAATATTAATAATATATAATATAATAATATTATTAATATTAATAATATATAATATAATAATATTATTAATAATAATAATATATAATATTATTAATCACTAATTAATTCTATTGTTACTAAAATACCTGATCATCAACATCAATGTTAGGATTCAATCACTAATCAATACTTTCATCATCAAAAACCATCATTAACAACATCAACATTAGGATTCGGTTATTAATTTATACTATTATCACCAGAAACCATTATTGTCAACATTAATATTAGGATCCAGTCATTAATCAACACTTTCATTACCTAAAGGCATCATTATCAACACTAACTTTTGGATTTAGATAATAATCAATACTGTCGTAATCTAAAACCATCATTATCAATATTCATATCTAGTCATAAATCATAACTATCGTAATCTGAAATCATTATTATCAATATAAATATTCAGTCATTATTCATTAATAATATTATCAAAAACTCTTATTATTAATATCAGGTGCTGGTCATTAATCAATATTATTCTAATCACAATTCATTATTAATAATATTTGGTGCGAGTCACTAATCAATACTATCGTCACCAAAAACCATGATCATCAACATTAATATTAGGATTAATGCTATTATTACCAGAAACTATTATTGTCAACATCAAAATAAGGATCCATCCA
>JAUELO010000006.1:1444448-1455274 GCA_032357855.1 Amphibolips quercusostensackenii | reverse complement strand
TGCTTTACTGACTGACAGTGTAATTGCTTCCTATTTTACCGACCGACAGTAACATTATAATTCAAAAAGTTCCAAACATTCCTATTTTACCGAGTGACAGTTATAAACTGTTTTACTAAACCGATAGTGAATAACGGCAGATAGAAATTAGCTGTTTTACAAGCCAATGGTAAATACGAACCAATTATAACTACCGGATGAAGGTTACTTAAAGTGAAACACAACCATTTGGCCAGAAGAGCAGAAAACTGCAGAAAAGTGATTCAGTGCCGCTATAGCTATACTATTTTAGTCTGTTGGTAGAAAATTCATCGTCAATAATTTAAAAAATACTCTTTTTTATCTAAAAATAAAATTTTTTTCAAACTTTATCTTTTCGTCCTGAAAATTTAACAATCAAGGTACAAATTATACTCATTTGTTACAAATTTAATTATTTTGTGTAAATTTCAAGTTTATATTTTAGTGAAGTGTTCTCTTTAGTAGAAAATGAACTCTTTTGTTGAAAATTCAACTATTTTGTTGAAAACTTTTTTTTCCTTTAATGTAATCTTTTTATATTAAAATTTTAACCATCGCATTTTTAGTTAAAAACTTATCTACTTTGATATAAAATTCAATTAATTAATTAAAAGTTATATGAGTTTGCTGCAAATTCTTTCTTTTGCGAACGCTAATCGTTTTGATCTTATTTGAATCTTTTTTTTTTTTTGAAAGTCGACCACTTGGTTGGAAATCCATCTGTACAATTTAAAATTCAAATATTTGTTAAAATTAACTTAGTTTTGTTAAAAATTTAATTGTTGTGTTAAAAATTTTATTATTTTGTTCAAAATGCAACTAATTTCTTAAAGTCGTCCTTCTCATAAAATATTGAAATGTTCTGTCAAACGTACGTCATTTTGGATTAAAATGTTTTTTTTAGCGTAAAAGGAATCTTTGTTGTTAGAAAATCATATTTTCGATTGTCAAACTCAACTATACGGTTAAGTGCTGAGATATTTTGTTAAAAATTTATTTATTTATTTGTCGAATCACTATCAGCTTAGATTACAAATTTTTTTTTAATTAAAATATTTAGTTGAAATTCCTTTTTTGTTTAAAAATTAATTTTTTATGATACTTTGTAAGAAAATAATTTAATTTTTGAAAACTTAATGATTTGGTTCGAAGTGTCGCTGTTTTGTTGAGAAACTGCTTCTTTTGGAGGTTTTTCAATTTTTTTTTACCCTTTTGCTTTCCCCATTCATACACTTTTGATTTTCCCCCTTTTCCTTTTATTTTTCGCTTTCCCTTTCCCATTTCCATTTCCCCCTTCGATTTTTCCTTAATCCTTTCTATTTCCTCCTTTTCCCTTTTAAATTTTTCCTCCACTTTTTCCTTTTACCATTTCCTGTCACCTGTTTCCTTTTCCCCGTTTTTCTTTTCGTTCCCCCTTCTTCATATCTATTTATACTTTCCTTATCCCTATTTTTCCTCTGTTTTCTTTCTACTTTTCACTTCCTATTTTCCTATTTCATTTTCTCCTTACCCCTTTTCCGTTCTCCAGTTGCCCTTTGCCTTTTTGCTTATTATTTTCCCTTCTTCCCTTTTCCCATTTCTATTTTCTTTCTTCACTTTTCCTTTTCCCTTTATATTTCCACATAATTTTTTTTCTTTACTCCTTTTCTTTTTCCTTTTTCCTTTCCATCTCCCTATTTCACATTATCCCCTTTCTTTTCTCGTTTTCATTAACTTTTGTCCTTTTTACCTTTCCCCTTTTCCTTTTGCGCTTTTGTTTCCCCTTTTTCTTACCCTCATTTTCTATTTTGCCTATTTCTATTTCCATTTTCTAATTTTTATTAGCCCTATACATTATTTCATCACCCCTTTTTTTTAACATGTTTCTCTTGCCCCTTTCCCTTTTGCCTTTTGCGTTTTCCCCTTTTTCTTCTTCTTTTTTCCTTTCCCCTTTCCCTTTCCCCTTTTTATTTTTTTAGACAAAGAGAAAAAACCTTGAGATTAAAAAAGTCTCATAAAGTTATTTGATAAATTTAATAATTAAAAAAAGATTTTATTTAATTTTTAAATACTTTAAATTTAAAAGAGGTTTACATGATTTTATTTCATGAATGAGTATTTAATATTTAAATTGAACATTCTATCAGGTATTAGCGCCTACCATTTCTTCCCCCTTTTTCCCTTTTTCCCTTTTTCTTTACAATTTTCCCTCCCATTTTCCTTTATATCGTTCCGTATTTTTCTTCTCCTTTTACCCTTTATCGTTAACCCCTTCCCTTACCTCTCTACTTTTACACTCTCCCTACTCATTCCTTTTTGCCTTTTCCTCTTTCTCTTTTCATCTTCGGCTTTTCTTTTCCCTTTTTTATTTCGCCCTTCTGTTTTCTTCTTAACCTTTTTATTATCTCTTTTTCCTCTTTTGATTTTCCCTTTACTTTTTTCTTTCTCCTTTTCTCTTTTCCTTCCACTTCCTCCTTTTCCCTTTTAGTTTCTCCTGCACTTTTTTCTTTTTTTATTTTCTTCTTCCTTTTCTCTTTTCCCATTTTTAAAACATATTGCCCTTTCCCCTCTCCTTTTTTTACATTCCTCATCCCCTTTTTCCCTTTTTCCTTTTTTGCTTTCTATTTTCCCTTCTCTTTTGTTTCTTCCCTTTTCCCTTTCCTTTTGCCTTTTGCTTTTTCTCCTTTCCTTCTTTCCTTTTTCCTTTTTTTCTTTTCCCTTCCCCTTTCCTCTTTTCATTTCCTCTTTTCATTTAGATTTAACATTTTTTAAGTAATAAAGCCCTAAATTTCTTTCTTCTTTCCCCTTTCCCATTTTTCCTTAAAATTTTTTCTTTCTTTTTCCCTTTTCTCATACCCTATTTTCCTTTCTCTTTTGAAAATTATCGTTTCCCCCTTCCCTTACCTCTTTACCCTTTCACTCCCGTCATTTTTCACCTTTTGCCTTTTTCACTGTCCCTTTTAATTTTTCGTTTTTTCTTTTCTCTTTTCCCTTTTCCTTTTCTATTTCCTTCTTCCGTTTTCTTCTTAGCCCTTTTTATTTCGTCCATTTTTTCCCTATAATTTCTTATCTACTTTTTCCTTTTCCTTTTCTCTTTCCCTTCACCTGTTCCCTCTTCCTTTTACCGTTTCATCTATCTAGTACCTCTCAACCTTTTTCTTCCCCATTTTTATCTCTTATGCCTTTCCTTTTTTTATTTTCCTATTCCATTTTATCCTCAGCACTTTTCCTCTTCCTGCTTCCTTTGGTTTTGTTCTCTTTTTATTTCCCAGTTTTCCCCTTTCACCATTTCCCTTTTCTTTTTCTACTTTCCCTTTTTATTTTCTATTTTCCCTTGTTTTTTTCTTACCCTTTTTCTTTTGCTTGTTTCCTTTTTACTTCACCCTTACCCTTATCCTCCTTTTTTCCTTTTCCCCTTCCTCTTCCACATTTAATTTTCTTGTCTTTTTTCCTTTCCCCTTCACATTTTTCCTCTCCATTTTTTCTTTTCTATTTTTTTTCCATCTTATCCCTCTCCCGTATTTTGTTTGCCCTTTCCTTTTCCCTTTTTCCTCTTTCATGACCCTTTCACCTTTTTTCATTTCCCTTTGCCTTTCTTCTTTTTCCTTTCCCCTTTCCCCCTTTTTCCTTTTTCTTTCTTATTTTTAATTTCCCCTTTCTCCTTCACCACTTTCATTTCTTTATTACCGTTACCCCTATCTCGTACCTTTTCACCCTTTTTCTCTTCCTGTTTTCCCGTTTTTTATTTTCCACCTTTCCCTTTTCTCTTTCTATTTTCCTTTTTCATTTTCTCCCTACCCCTTTCACTTTTTCCCCCTTTTGACTTTTCCCTTTTTATTTTCCCTTTTTCCCTTCTTCTTCCACATTTCCTCTAACTTTTGTCCTTTTCCCTTTTCCATTCTCTCTTTTTCCTTTTTTTCTTTTCCTTTCCCTCTTTTTCCCCTTTGACGATTCCTATTTCCCTTTTTGTCTTTTTCTTTTCCCTTTACATTTCCCCCTTACCCCTCTCCATTTTCCCTCTTCATTTTGCCTCTTCTTCTTTTCCCTTCCCTGCACTTTACTTTCCCTTCCCTTTTCCCTTTTACTTTAACCTTTTTTCCCTTGCCTATTAACCTCTTTTCATTTTTTCCATTCCCCTTTTACATTTTTCCTTTCCCATTTCCCCTTTTTTCTTCCCCTTTCTTAATGTCAATTTCACCTTTATCATTTGCCAATTGCATTTCCCCATTACCGTTTCTCCTTTCTCGTACCTCTTTACCCTTTTCCTCTCCCTATTTTCCCCTTTTGCGTTCTCCCTATCACCCTGTCTCTTTCTATTTCCCTGTTACATTTTCTCCTTACCCCTTCCACTTTTTCTTTTTCCTTTTGCCTTTTCCCTTTTTATTTTCCCTTTTCCTATTTCCTTTTTTCTTTTTCCACTTTCTCTTTTTTCTTCATATTTTCCGCTGCTTTTTCTCCCTACCCCTTTCATGTTGCCTGTTCCTTTTTGCCTTTTGCCTTTCCATCTCCCCATTTCCCCCTTCCGATTTCTTCATCTTCCTCTTTCTTTTCCTTCCTTTTTCTTCCCCTTCCTCTTTTTTCCCCTTTCCTTTAACTTTTGTCCTTTTCCCTTCTCCTTTTCTCCTTTTGCTTTTCCCTTTCCCATTTCCTCTTTCCCTCTTCCCCTTTTCCATTTTTTTCAGTTTTGTTTTAAAAAGCAACACTGAAATATTTATATTTAAATCATAGACGGCTAACAAGAATTTTTAGTTTATAAAAATTCCTTTTTCTTTAAAAATTCATCTCTCTTGGTTGAAGAAAAATATACGAAAATCATTGAAGTAAATTTTTAACGACTCCTAACTGCAATTAATACTTTTTATTTTTTCTAAAAACTCTTATCTGTAAAGTCAGATTCGTTTATTGACGAAGTGAAAACTACGTCATTTCAACTCGTGATCGAATATTAAATAAAGAATAAATAAACGTGACATTCTGTTTAAAGGCACAATAAAACGTGTTATCACTTCGAATATTTTATTATGCTGAAGTTAAACTTCCAGATAAAAAAATTTAATTTTTATCAAAAAAAAAACGAATTTTAACAAAAAAGATTAATTTTTAATAAAGTTGTTGAATTTTGAAAAGTGAAAAATGAATATCTACTTAACAGTTGAATTTTTAACTAGAAAATATAATTTTTCAACAAAAAACTTAATTAAAAAATTGCTTCAATTTCTATATAATATTTAAATTGTTTTTAAAAGTTTCATTTTTGATCAAATATTTCATTTTCCAACCAAAAATATTAATTTCAACAAAGGAGTTTTTCTTAACCAACTTGCTAAATTTTTAAGACAAAAAAATTTGTTTACCTAAGTTAGATTTTTAACTAAAAAGTATATTTATTAATCCAAAAATAAATTCTTCTAATTTTCAGTTTGAAAACTAATTTTTATTAGAAAAAAAAATGTATTTTCGAACAGTTAAACCTGACAAAAAAATACGACTTTTCAGCCAAATAGTTAAATTCTTAACAAAAAATATGGCATAATTTTTGTATAAAATATTTGAATATTTAACTTAAAAATTATAACTTTTTCACCAAAAATAGAATAGTCAAACCTTCAGCTAAAAAAAAATATTTATAAGGAAACGAATTTTCAACAAAAAAATAAAGTTTTCAATGAGCGTTAGATCTTAAAAATTTTTGACAAAAAAGTTCAACAAAGTAATTAAATTTTCACTTGAAAAAGATTAATTTCTAATAAAATAGTTAAATTAATGTTCTACTAAGAAGGATTAAGTTTTAATAAAATGCATTAATTTTTTATGAAATTGATAAATTTTTAGGAAATAATTTTATTTTTAACCATATATTTAAACGATAAAAAAAATTTTTAATTTTGAACAAAAGGAGGTTGAATTTTGCAATACAAGAAGACGAATTCTTCAGTTGAATTTTCTATTGAACAAGATATTTCTTAAACCAAAAATAAAATCCTTACATTTTCAGTATAAAAAATAATTTTTATTTATCCAGTTTATTTGAATTAGAACAGTTGATTTCTGAAGAAGATAGTTACATTCAATACAAAAAAAAATATTTTTCAACGAATATGAATAATTTTACTGACCAAAACGCAAATTGTTATAAAAATACTTAACTTTTGCACCAAGAGTTAAATTTTCAGATAAAAAAATTAATTCTTATACAAAAAAACTAATTTTCAAAAAAAAGTTAAAGTTTTGACAATGTAAATCTAAGAAAAATGTCATTCACTTAACAAAGTGATTTAATTTGCAATGAAAAAAAATTTAATTAAATAACTACACTAATGTTCTACAAAAAAAAATTCAATAAAATAGATCAATTTTCAATACGATTTTTGATTTCTCAAGATAAAAAGGCGAATTTTCTACTCCACAGTTAAATTTTTATTTAAAAAGTATAATTTCTGAATAAAGAAGCTAATTTTCAAAAAATAACAATAAAATAAATTCCTAAATTCAAAAGGTTTATTTTAAAAAAATAGCTAAATTTTTAACTAAAAAATTTACTTTTTAAATTAAAAATCTTGAAGATTTGCAATAAAAAATTTTGGACGAAAGGTTTTTTTATTTTTAAATTGTTAATTGTTATAATTGTGAAGTTTTCAATTTTAAATATCTCTAAATGAAAATTCTTAAATTTTGATGATTTTGAACATCAAAATTAGGTCTGCTTATTCTAAATTTTTAAAATTGAAAAAATTGTAAATGTATAGAATCAAAATTATATAATTCTTTATAATTGAACTTCAAAATTGCCTAATTCAAAATTTTTAATTTCTAAAATAAATATAAAAGTGTAATTTTAAAGATTCATAATTTACAATTTTTCAATTTCAAAGAACTACAATTGCAAATTCTTTGATTTTAAATACGCATGAATAAAATTTTTCAAATTTCAAAATAATTAAAAATTTAAATGTAATGCATCAAAATCACAGACTTTTTAATTTTTTTTAGATTAAAAAAAACTATTTCATCAAAATTTTTGTATAAGAAAAGTTTTGCAATTTTAAAGAATTGAAACTGAAATTTCTGGAATTTCGTGGGTGTACCTATAAGTAAAAATTTTTAAATTTTAAAGATTTTGAAGATAAAATCTTACAAGTAAAGAATCAAAATTACATAATATTTTATTTTGAAACCTAAAACTTGCATACTTTGAAATTCTCAATTTAAAAAAAAAAAACTTAAATTTAAAGATTTGCTGTTTAAAATTTTACAATTTTAAAGAGTTACAATTGCACATTCTTAAATTTTATATACGCATATTTAGAAGTTCTCAAATTTAAAAAATGAGTGCCTATAAATCGAAAGTATTATAATAACAAATATTTCATGTTTTTAAAATGAAAAAAAATTATTTGAATAAAATATTTTTTTGATAAAAGTTTTACAATTTCAAAGAATTAGAACTGAAATTTCTGAAATTTTGGACATATTCCTATAATTAAAAATTCTAAAATTTTTACGACTTTGAAAATCAAAACTCAACAGTTTGCAACTTTAATTCTCTCAAATTGATGAAACGTAAAATTTAAATTGAAAATGTTTAAACTTTTCAATTTTTAAACTTGAAAAATTTTTGATTATAAATAACTTAAATTATAAGCTATTCGAATTTAAAGATTAACAATTTGAAGTTACACAATTCACAAAATTCGCATTGAAAATTCTTAACCTTTAACGATTTTCTGTTTGCGATTCTTGAATTTTAAATATGTGTGAATAAATAATTTTCAAATTTCGGTAATTTTGAAAATCGAAAGTCAAATTATATCTGTAAGCCTTTCAAATATTATAAGTGTTCAATTTATAGCATCAGAATTACAGAATTTTTCAATTCTGAACTCAAAACCTGCCTATTTTTCAATTGCAAATTTTTATAATTATAAGCTCTATAATTTTAAATAGTTGAAATTTTCCTGATTGAAGTTCTTAATTTTTTATTGTTTATTTTTCAAAATGCAAAATCCTTAATTTTGAAAATTCACAATTTATTAAATTTATTTGTAGTACTTTATTATGTTTTACAACTTTATTTTTTACAGTACAAATTTTTTTTATGACTTGGCTCGAGGTGAACCGATTAACCTATAATATTAACACATTTTATTGCAAATGGAAAGAGGGTCATTATATTTTTTTAAATTTTTATAGTCAAAAATTTTGTAACATGTTTATTAAGTTTTTTAATTCGTCTAAATTAACGTATCTCAAATGAAAAATATTTGTACTACCTTATTATATATTAAAACTGTATTTTTTCAGTAGAAACTTTTTCTATAATTTAAAGTGAATGTAAGAATGTAAAAGATTCTTTGTCTCGAGGTCAATCGATTGACTTATAATATTTATACATTTCATTGTAAATTAAGGAATTAATAGTCAACATTTTTTTTTTTTAATTTTTACAGTGAGAAATGTTGTAATAATAGTTTCGAAAATTCTTTGATTCGTGTAATTCAACGTATCTCAATTGCAAAATGTCTAGTACGACGTGAAAGTATCGAATGAGTTCTTCACCATGACAAGGCACCGTCACATTCATCGCAGCTCATTCAGCATTTTCTGGCGAAACACCAGAAATTGCAGAAAAGCCTGCAAAAATTTAAAAAACAATTTTGAAACGTAGAGGAAATAAAGCAGCATCTGACGATTCAGCTATTAGCTATTCTGAAACGTTACTTCAAGAAGTGTATCAAAAATCTAGTTTTAAATGATCCTAGAATCAGATCAAAATAATTGTTATGTCGATGAAAGATGGTGCTTATTTGATATTTAAATCCAAAGTACAGAATTTAAATTTTGCAAAACTAACAAATTTTTATTTTCCATAATTAAAAAAACCCTAATTTTTAAAATTTACAATTTACTTAATTTTTTTGTAGTGCCTTATGGCTTAAGAATTAATTTTTTACAGTAGAAACTTTTTCCATAACATGATTTAAAGTTGATGTAATAATGTAAAAGATTCCTTAGCTCAAGGTGATTTGATTAATCTACAATAATAATACATTTGATTATAAATTAGGGAAATTATGGTCATTTATTATAATTTTTTCAATTCTCACAGTGAAAAAATGTTCAACAATAGTTTCTTAAATTAGTCAATTCGTGTAATTCAACGTATCTCAATTGTGGAATGTCTAATACAACGTAAAAGTTTTGAAGTGGGTCTCCACCACGACAAGGCACCGTTTCATTCATCGCACCTCATTCAGCATTTTCTGGCGACGCACCAGAAATTGCAAAATAGCCTGCAAAAATGTTAAAACGATTTTAAGACGTAGAGGCAATAAAGCAGCATCCGACGATTCAGCTATTAGCTATTATGTTATGGTCATTATATATTTTTTTTATAGTGAAAAAATGTTTGAAAATAGTTTCTTAAATTCGTCAATTCGTGTAACTTAACGTATCTTAATTGTAAAATGTCTAATACAACGTAAAAGTTTTGAATTGGTTCTTCACCACGACAAGGCACTGTCCCATCCATCGCAGCTCCTTCAGAATTTTTTGGCGAAACACCAGAAATTGCAGAAAAGCCTGCAAAAATTAAAAACGATTTTAGGACGTAAAGAAAATAAAGCAGCATGCGATGATGCAGCTATTAGCTGCTCTGAAAGGTGTCTTTAAGGAGTATGTCAAAAATATAATTTCAAATGATACTAGAATCAGATGAAAATTAATGTTATGTCGATGGAGCATGATGCTTATTTGATATTCAAATCCAAGCGAAAGAATAATAATTTTTTTTAAACTGAAGAAATCTAATATTTCAAAATTAAAAAATCCCTAATTTTGAAATTCTACAATTCATTAAATTTGTTTGTAGTACCTTAATGTTTAAAAATGATTTTTTCTACAGTAGAAACATTTCCAGAACATATTTCAAAGTTGATGTAAGAATGTAAAAGATTCCTCTGCTCAAGGTGAATCGATTGACCTACAATATCAAATACCTTTGATTGTAAATTAAGGAAGTTGTGGATTTTTTTTGTACAGTTAAAAATTGTGTGATTATAGTTTCTCAAATTCTTTAATTTCTGTAATTCAACTTATCTCAATTGTATTATTTCTGATACAACGTAAAAGTTTTGAATTGGTTCTTCACCACGACAAGGCACCGTCCCATCTATCGCAGCTTATTCAGCATTTTTTGGTGAAACACCAGAAATTGCAGAAAAGCCTGCAAAAATTTAAAAAACGATTTTAAGACGTAGAGGAAATAAAACAGCATGCAACGATGCAGCTATTAGCTGCTCTGAAAGGTGTCTCTAAGAAATGCATCAAAAATCTTATTTTAAATTATACAAAATTCAGGAAAAAAAGATGGTCATGTCGATAGAGCAAAATGCTAATTTAATATTTAAATCCAAACTAAAGAATTTTAATTTTTCAAAACTAAAGAATTTTAATTTTTCAAAATCAAAAAATTCCTAATTTTGAAATTTTACAATTCATTAAATTTGTTTGTAGTACCTTAATGTTTAAAAAGGATTTTTTTACAGTAGAAACATTTCCAAAACATAATTCAAAGTTGATGTAAGAATGTAAAAGATTTCTCTGCTCAAGGTGAATCGATTGACCTACAATATTAAATACATTTGATTGTAAATTAAGGAAATTGTGAATTTTTTTCAATGTGCACAGTTAAAAATTGTGTGATTATATTTTCTTAAATTCTTTAATTTGTGTATTTCAACTTATCTTAATTTGTAAAATGTCTAATACAACGTAAAAGTTTTGAATTGGTTCTTCACCACGACAAGGCACTGTCCCATCCATCGCAG
>JAUELO010000006.1:1419714-1431657 GCA_032357855.1 Amphibolips quercusostensackenii | reverse complement strand
ATAAGCTAGATATTCGTAATAGGAGACTTTTTTCACCCTTTTAACAAAAGGTATCTTGGGTACCTATTAGTGCATACAGAAGTGCTAATGGCGATTTAATTTGTAGAACGCATAAATTGCATATTTTTGAATTGTAAAATGTAAAAATAAAAAATTTTTAAATTTTAAACATTTACAACTAAATGCCAATTACTTCTAAATGTTTATGTATGCACACGTTCTATATTTTCCTCAGCACTTGCAAACAGTTTATCGTACAAAAAATTTGAAAGTTTTACTTTACTCAGATATTCTAAAAATGATTTTATTTTTTATTTTTTTTTTGTAAATGATAAATTGAGTTGTTTAGAAAAAATTGTTAACACCAAATCCGACCAGGATTTCAACAAAAAAAAACAAGATATTTGTAATAGGGGACTTTTTCTGACCTCTTGAACAAAAGGTGTCTCAGAGACATATTACAGCATTTTCATAGATTATCCATTATTAGTTTAAAAAATTAGTCTTAAAGGATTAAATTAATTAATCTTTATAGGCTACCAGAAAAGTTATTCGTAAATTTAGTTGCTTATATTTTCCTAAGTTAAATTAATTTTTTCCTAAATATTATCTAATGTGTTTTCAAAAATTCTGCTTTTATTTTTTTGTTTAACACGAAATTTATTGCCAAGATTTGCGGAGTAAGTGACATCTTGCCGTATTTGCTTATAAGATAAGTTCATTAGCAATTCATCATCAGTTTTTTAACCTGGGGGCACTGATAGTAATTATGAGTCAACCATTTAAGTTTTTTAAAATGATTTAGTGATAAAATCGTAACCAAGGCTTTGCACAATTCTATTCTGACAATCAAAATATAATTGGATGTTATTATCTACCGCTGATTCTAGAAGCTTTGCTTCAAGGTCGGAGATATCCTTATTAATATTTCTAATAAGACAATACGCAAGGCGGGGTTTGAGCCGATATTGAAGACAAGATTCAAGACGATACTCGAGATGGGATTCGAAACGTGATTCGAGACGAGATTCGAGGCGATACTCGAGACGGGATTCGAGATGAGATACGAGGCGATATTCGAGACGAGATTCAAAACAAGATTCGCGACACCATCCGAGACGAGATTCGACGCTAGACTCGAAACGATATTTGAAATAAGACGCGATTTAAGAGATGAAATAGAATTAGGGAGAAAATAGGAATGTCAAACAGGAGAGGGAAATAAGAAGACTTGAACGCGCATGTTCCTTTCCCAGGCCGTTCAATATTATAAATGGAAAATTTTGACGATTACATGACACTATCATAAATAAGAATGTAAAATTATCATAACTCTTAAATTATGAGTACGTGATGTGCGTTTAAAGATGTTCCTATGAAATCATTATTTACAATCTCGTCAAATGTGTATGCTATGTATAAATGAATAATAAGTACGTTTAATTACTGGAATATTCCAGTGTGATTGCAGAAGCTTTTTAAAATTTATAACACCAGATACCTCAAGTTTCCTTATAAAAGTCGAGTTATCTTTTCGTCAACTATCAGTTTTATTCTGTCTTTGCGTATAATCTTATCAAAATGAAGAAACAACCTTTCTGGAGTCTGCTGATAGTTTGTGGGATTTTGTCACAAGGAATTGTGGTTTCATCTGCTGAAAATGTTGGTGAGTAGAACATCATCCGCATTGTCCAAAAGATGGGAATTGGAAGTAAAGAAAATATAATTTTTTCGTTCTAAACTTCTTTACAATACTCGTATGGTATTGAGGCCTGAAAAGTTTAATTAAGAGTAGTCTTTAGTGAACATACACGTAAAAAAACCTGGGTAGAGCGGCTCAAGAATGTCGTAAGTCAGTTCAAATAAGGTTCCTTAAGCATGCAATGTTCTAAAGACGTTTTAAATATGTACTTGGAACACGAAACGTTTCTAGAACATTATTTGGGCCAACTCAGAACGATTCTTGGAACGCTGAAATAACGTATTTTGACTCAAACGTCCAAGAAACGTTCTCTTCTACTCAGAGAAACTGGAGGATTAGCCTCATAAAACTGAAAACCAATTTCATAGAGCTGACCAAGAACCGAATTTAAAAGAACGTCATCAACCTCTTCTTTTGTTTCTATTACAGAAGTTGACTTTTTTTAAAGTAATTTTTTATGCTTGCAGAGGTATCATCAAATCCTTTAAATCGTCAATGGCGATCGGCTCAACTGGGGGGTCAGTTTCATGTGATCAGATCACAACCACGTGAACAATCAGTTGTTCAACCAAGAGTCAGAACACAACCACGTGAACAATCAGTTGTTCAGCCAAGAGTCAGAACACCTCTACAGCAATTGGAGGCACCTTCTGCAGTGAGCATTAGGATTAGTGGTACTAGAGTTGGTCTCGGTATTGTGATTCATCCTAATATCATCGCAACGAAAGCCAGCTATCTTCAGGATTCGACCGTGGCACAAACAACTGTAACATATTATTCACCGACTCGTCAAGATTACGTGCGCCGGCGTGTAGTACACATTGAAATATGCCGAGGTATTCCAAGTGAACCTCTTGCACCACATAATGTTGCTCTAGTTATAGTCAATCAACGTATTTTGGTGGCCCAAGGTACAGATTTAAGGCTTCGAGATACTTTTACCCCAAGTGAACTTAGGTGGATTCGTAGCAAGTTACTATCGATACTTCCCCGCCTCACAGGATACTTGCTACATTAATTTGCAATGTAGAGATTGACGTGTGAAAATTTTTATGTAATAATTTACCGCGTCAAACATAAGAAAATAAATCTTAACATGAATAAAGTCTTCTTTTTATTCTAATAATTAAAATGTGCGAGCAGCTGTAATTCATTGATCTTTCATAAATTTCTTTAGGTGTACTTATACCAGCTGAACAAACAATAAGGTGTTCGTAAAAACTTTATGGGCTCATGTTAAGACATACTTATGATTCTTTTACGCAAATTAATTAAACATTTATGTGGTATAAAAGAAGGTCAAAGTGTCATTGAGTTTGCCATTTACTACGTACACTTTCAGGCCTTTTCAAAGTTTACTTTTATCGACCTTGTAGTAACTTTTTCGTTATCACCTACAATTTTAAAATTGAAAATTAAATTCTCTGTAATTGAAGTAAATATAATTTAAGTGAGAAGGATATTTAAATAAAACTAAATCTTCAAAAATCGTATTAAACATAATTCAATTAAACTCACTTTCATCATTGCACTCTTAATCCAGTTGCAAATCAAGCCCGTCTTTTTCTCATCATTGTCCATTTAATCTTGCTAGAAATAGATACAGATATAGATAAAATATGCCTCTCTAGTCTTTTGTAGGTTGGGTTGCAAAATTTGACAAAAAATCAATCTACCTTATACGAAAAACAGAAAACGATCCTGCACACTTTAAAATACTCTGAAGTTTTTCCAGTCATGTCCGTCTGCTCAGGATCACACCATACCGTTACGATAGCTCTTAGATATTTGTAATCGAGACCGTCTGAGAAGAGGTGGGAACTCAGGCCGACGCGATGACACCATGAAAATTTTTAGAAGCAAGTCCTTATAAGAGGGACTAAGCCAGACCGTCTATATGACACTTTGAAAACTTTCTGATCAAGTCTGTCTGAGAGGGGCCAAGCCAGACCTTCTTGATGACACTTTGAAAATTTTTCAATCAAGTACATCTCAAAGGGGCCAAGCCAGGACGTCTTGATAACGCTTTGAAAATTTTGTAATTTTGTCTGTCTAAGACGAACCAAGCAAGACCGTCTTGATGACATTTTGAACATTTTTCAATCAAAACCGTCTGAAAGGGCCAAGCTGGTCCGTCCTCATGACACTTTGAAAATTTTACAATCGAGTTTGTCTGAGCGAGACCAAGCCACACCGTTTTGATGAAACTTTGAAAATTTTGCAATCCAGTCCGTCTAAGTTAAGCCAAGCCAGACCGCCTCAATGACACTCCAAAAATTTTGTTATTTTGTCCGTCAGAGATGGGCCAAGCGAGACCGTCTCAATAACACTTTGAAAATGTTTTAATTAAATCCGTCCGAGAGGGGCCAAGCCGGATTGTCTAGATGACACTTTGAAAATTTTTTAATCGCAACCGTCTCGTTGACACTTTGAAAATTTTATAATCGAGTTCGTCTGAGCGGAACGAAGCCAGACCGTCTCGATGAAACTTTGAAAATTGTGAAATCCAGTTCGTCTGAGAGGAGCCAAGCCAGACCGTCTCTATGACTCTTTAAAAATTTTGTGATTTTCTCCGTCTAAGATGGGCCAAGCCAGACCGTCTCGATGACACTTTAAAAATTTTGTGATTGAATCCGTCTGACAGGGATCAAGCCGGACCGTCTAGATGAAAGTTTGCAAACTTTCTAATGAAGTCCGTCTGAGAGAGGCCAAGCGAGACCTTCTCGACGTGGCTTTGAAAATTTTGCAGTAAAGTCCGTCCGAGAGGGACCAAGCCAGACCTTCTCGATAACACTTTGAACATTTTTTAATCGAGACCGTCTTAAAGGGGCCAAGCCGGACCGTTTCAATAACACTTCGAAAATTTTGCAATCGTGTCTGTCTAGGAGGGGCAAAGCCAGACAGTCTCGATGACATATTGGAAATTTTGTATTTAAGTCCGTGTGAGAGGGCCAAGACAGATCGTCTTGATGAAACATTAAATATCTTGCAATTGAGTCAGTCTGACACAGGCCAAGCCAGACCGTCTTGATAACACTTTGAAAATTTTGCAATCGAGTCCGTCTAAGAGGGCTAAGGAGAAAACCCTGTCAGACCGTCTTAAATAGACGGTCTACATATGGTCTAGCCAGCCGATCTACGAAATTACTCCACACGGGTCTCTGTGGAATTTTTGAAATCTTTGAGTATCTGTAAAACCATTTAAAGTCTTTTAAACCTTTGTGAAATCCTTGCAATTTTTGTAAAATGTTAAAAAAATTTTGTGAAGTATTTATATTTTTTGTAAAATATTTAAAATCTTTGTGAACTCCTTGCAATCTTGTGAATCTATGCGAAATGTTTCAAATTCTTCAAGCTATTTAAAAAATTTTAAAAGCTTTTGAAAATTCAAAAATCATTCAAAACCTTTAAAATCTTTGTGAAATCCTTAAAACCTTGATGACTTGTGCGAAATCTTTGAATTATTTTGAACTCTATGAAATCTTTGAAATCTCCTGATATAATTTGAAATATTAAAAATCACTAAAAAAATTTTTAATCTCTGTAAAATGTTTGGTGTCTACAAAAATCTTCAACATTTTTTGAAGTCTTTAAAATCTTTAAAATTCTCGTGAGGTTTTTTAGCAATTTCCAAGTATTAAAAATCTTTGTAAAATCCTTGCAATGCCAGAAATCTTTTCAAATCTTTTGAATCTTTAAAATTTTCTGAATTGTTTTGAAATCGTTAAAAATTTTTTCAATTATTGAAATCTTTGTGAAATCTTTGCAATGTTAAAAATCTTTTGCACTCTTTTAAATCTTCTGAAATATTTAAAATCTTCAAACTGTTTGTGAAATGATTTAAATCTTTGGAAAACCTTTGTGTCATGACTTTTGAAATTATGTTACCATTGTATGAAATCCTAAAACTTGAAATTAACTCCAAACGTGTAGCCATAAACGTAATAGGAGAGAACGAAACACAAAAAATCTTCCAAATTGTTTCTTGGTCTGAAGATTTTTCTCTCCCTCAGAAAGAACTGCACTCGCGGCAGCTTCATTAAATAGAGTCTATTTCTCTTCTCATCGCTATGCAGATTTTATCATTCCAAAACGCATCCCCAGTCCAAGATCCCTCTGCATATTTTCACAGGTAATAAGGTAACATGATAAAGAATACTACAAATGAAAGTTGGCACATAAGCGATAAATAAACGCTTTCCTTGCCTGAGCTAAGTCCGGTGGGGTGCAATAAATTGTATTTTCAGCAATTGATTTCTTGTAAAAAAAAACACCTGTTACTTTGTAACCTAATAAAATCTATATTATATTGTAGAGGACTATTAGTGCTTCCGGAAAATCTACCCCTGCCAAACTCCACCCTGACAAAAACCCGCGGCAGCAGGCGTAAAGGGTGTGATTAAAGTTAACTAAGTGCCTACGTGAAGTAGCACGATAAGACAAAAAGTAAATAAATGCTAAAAGCCATCTCCAAACGAAAAATTTGACTTGCCAGACTCAAGTAGGTGCAAATATGTGTCAGGAGTATTTGTTAGTAGAATTTATTTGCTACTCCTGCTGCAATATTTCAGAAGAGACGGTACCTAGGAAGAGTCTACATCAAATATTTGAATCTTCAACTAAAATATATAAATTTCAACCCCAAAATAGAATAATTGAGTTTTCGTTAAAAAAAATAAATCTTCAAACAATAAATGTAAGCAAAATAGTGGATTTTCTAACGAAAGAGATGAATTTTCAATAAAATGATGAATATGCAATACAAAAAAAACGTTTCGCTTCCAACAAAAAATAATAAATTCTTAATGAAAAAGGTACTAGTTAAAATTTCACCCAAAAACGATTTTAATTTTTAATCGGATGCATGTGAACGCAACACAAAATGTCGAATTTTCAAGAAAATAAATAAATTTGCAGTAAAAATAGACAAAAAATCAACTTGATTGTTGTAGTATCAAGCCAAGAAGGCGAATTTTAAACGAACAAGTAGATTTTTAACTAAATAGTAAAATTTGAATCCAAAAAGGTATAATTCTCAAATAAAAAGTGTGGTACTTTTAATTTGAGCATAAATAGACGAACAGTTATATTGAACAAAAAAATTAATTTGTATTAAAATAGCTAAACTTTCACTCAAGATAGAAAAAATAGAGTTGATTTTCATCTAGATGAAAAATTTGTTCTCAAAAAGATAAATTGTCAATGAAAAATTTAACAGATAAATGTCTAAATATTACATTTAAAAAATTATTTTCAGAATAACAGTAAAATTTTTAATCGAATTAAGTGATTTTTTATCCAAATCAGTCAATTTTGAACAAAATATTTACATTTTTAATACCTTTAGTGTTTCCTCTAAAGATTGAATTCTTTTATTTTTAATTTTATTTCTTACGATCAAAACTAAAGCTATGAGTTCCGTCAAAAATGCTTAATAGCAAATTTTTGGTTCCTTTTCTGAAAAACAACTTGTGCATTCTTTTTTTTCTTAGCTTGTGTCGTTTATCCAAAAATTCATTTTTTTTTTATTTAAAATTTTGTTTTTTACTAATGAAACAAAAGGTGCGCATCTTATGAAAAAATAATCAGTAATAAATTTTTAGTTCTTTTTTTGATGAACAACTTTTATTTTATTCCTTTTTTCTAATAGATTTTGTGGTTTGTCAAAAAATTTAATTTCTTTTATTGGGAATGCTTTTTTCCGAATAAAATAGAAGCTACCTGTAACATTAATGAAGATTGATGAAAAATTTGTAGATCTTTTTTTGGTGCATAATTTTTTTTCATCTTTTTTTTGTACCACACATAGTTCGACCACAAAATGGAATATGTGATTTTTGGATTATTTTTTTGTGCAACTAAAATTGTAATATTCGTTTACTGAGAAAAAAAATCCAAAAAGTTGTGATTGTCTTGCAGATCTTTTGAAAGGCTTTCATTTCCTTGACTTTTTTCGTATCGTGCGTTGTTTGGATCAAAATTTTTATTTTGGTTTTATTTTGGATTTTAAAAATGCTATAACTCTGATAATTTTCTTTTTGGCGAATAAATTTATTGTTATTTTAACCAATTTGTATTTTTTCTAGAAATTTTAAATAAAATATAATCTTCTTTAAAATTTATACCTGTGTGTAAAAGATTACTCTTTTTTAGGTTTAGGATGCTTGTTTCATATGAAAATAATCTGTTTTGGTCAAGGATACAACTATTTTATCTAAAATCTTTCGTGATTTTGGTTGCTAGAAAATATCAATTTCCTGACTTGAGTAGTATACTTGAGAGAGTATGAGAACACGGTTCTGTTTTGAGCTAAAAAAAGTAAACCAGTAACTGGTCAGTTACCGACAGACGATAATGGTTAATGTACGTGCCAAAATGCCACCAGCCGGCAATGCAGATCTCATCATAACAGAAATTAATCAGACGCGCAGTAGGAACCAACATTATCGACAGATGATAGAGAAGAAATCTAGATAACCTTCAGTCGATAATGTAAGAATATAGGTTGCGTTCAATCAATAAGGCAGAAACCTAGACTGCCTTCTGTCGATAACGTATAAATCTAGATTACCTTGAGTAGGTAAAGTAGGACGCGAGATCTACATGCTCTACAGACTTCGGCCGTTAAAGAAATTGATCAAAAAGTTAAAAAAAAAATAATAGGCACGATTTTTTAATACCAGATAATAATTTTTAAATCATTTTAATAAATTTGATTATTTGATAATGTGATAATTACTTAAAATCGTTAGATTTAAAAGAAGGTTTATAAATTCTTAATAATTTCCAATTACGTCGGCGTCTTACATTTTGAATTTGCATTATTTAACAAAAATTATTATAATTTAATCCAAATATAGAATCTTTCAGAAATTTTTCTAAAAATCAAAAAGTATTTAATTTTTGAAAATTGAACTCTTCAAACCTAAACTGCTAAAAAATTATGAAAACTAAACATTTCATTTCGCAATGTTAAAAACTAAAAATTCGTTTTTTTCAAAAAACGCATTGCCATTTATGAATAATATTTTGGCGAATAAACAGTCATCCAAATGTCTTTTAGTAGGAAATTTACGAAATTAAAAAAAAATCCCAAGTTTAATTTATCTCCTTTTCTGTAAAAAAATTAGTTTAAAAAAATATTTTTAAAAATCTTAGACTATATTAGTGCTTGCTGTCAGAAATTGGAATTTTTGGAAAGTCCTTCCGGGATTAAGAGGAAATTCAAGACGATCTGCTAACCGATATTCGAGACAAAATTCAAGACGATGTTCAAGAAGAGATCCGGAACAAGATCTTAAATAAGATTCAAGACTAAACCCAAGATAAGATTCAAGACGAGATCTAAGGCGAGATACAAGACAAAATTCAAGCCGAGATCCGAATCGAGACTCGTAACGAGTTTTACGATGAGATTTAAAACGAGATTTGATACGAGATTTAAGACACAATTTAAAATAGAATAAAAAACAAAGTGTCAGATCAGATACAAGGGAATTTTACATGGGATTCGGATCAAGATATAGAACAATAATCAAGGCGAAATTCTAGATAAGATCCTAGACAATATTCGAGAAAAAATTTTAGACGAAATTTAAGATGATATTTGAAACAAGGTTCGAGACATGATCTAAGACGAGATTCGAGACGATATTTAAAACGAAAATCGAAACGAGATTTAAAACAAAAATCAAGGCGGGATTGGAAACAATATTTAAAACGAAAATAGAAACGAGATTCGGGAGGAGCTTTAAGTCCAGATTTAAGACAATATTCGAGACGATATTTGAGACAAAATTCTAAACCAGATTTGCGACAAGATTTAAGACAAGATTTAAAAGGAGTTTCAAGACGATATTCAAAACCAAATTCGATACGAGAGCCAAAATAAGATTTAGGACGAGATTTAAAACAAGGTTCAAGATAAGATTCAAGATGAAACCCAAGACGAGATCCAAGACCAGAGTCACGACGACATACGAAAAGAATTAAAACGAGATTCAAAATCAGATTCAATTTAAAATTTGAGACAAGATTCAAGACACAATTCAAAAATGCATTCCAGGCGAGGTTCAAGGTGAGATGCAAGGCAATCAAGAAGGATCACAACTAGAATCCAAACGAAATTTAGTCGTGATTCAAGGCGAGATTCAAGATGAGATTCAAAACATGATTTGGGACAAGATTTGAGACGACATTCGACACCAAATCAAAGCTGGATTCGAGACGATATTCGAAGCAGAATTCGAGACAAGTTTTAAGACGAGATTCGAGACGTGATCGAAGATAAGATCTAATATAAGATCTAAGACAAGAGTCGACATGAGGTTAAAAACAACATTCAATATGAGATTTAAGGCAAAGTTTCAGATGAGATGCAAGGCGATTAAAAACGAAATTCAAGACATGACTCGAGACGAGGTTCAAGACCAGATTTAAAGCAAGATTCAAGACGAGATTTGAAATTACATTAGTAACGAGATTTAAGACAAGATTTAAAACGAGAATCAAAACGAAATCCAAGACGAGAGTCGAGACGAGAATCGAGACAAGCTTCTATATAAGATTAAAAACGAGGTTAAAGGCGATATTTTAGATAAAATTCGAGATTAGATTTAAGGTGGCGTTCGAGGTGGCATGCAAGACTATTCGAGATGAGATTCGAAACGAGATTTAAGATAATATAGGAGAAGAGAACCGACACAAGAACCAAGACGAGATTTAAGACAAAATGTGAAACAACATTTGAGCCGATATTTAATACGAGATTATAAACGAGATTTTAAACGAGATTCTAGAGAAGATTTAACACGGGACACAAGGTGGAATTTAAAGCAATACTAGAGACCAGATTTTAAGGCAATATTCAAAACAAGATCCGAGACAAGGTTCGATATGAGATTTAAAACGAGATTCAAGGCGAGAATCGAAACGAAAATCGAGGCGGGATTTAAGACGAGATTCAAAACGATATTTAACACATTATTCAAGACAATACTCAAGATAAGATTTGAGTCGAGAATCAAGACAAGATTCGAAAAAAGATAAGAAACAAGATTCAAAATGAGATTTAAGATGAGATTCAAGACGAAATCCTAGAGTCAAAACAAGAATCGAAACGAGTCACGTGGCGAGAGTCAAGCCCATAGCTGAGACAAAATTTTTAGGCAAAACCTAAAGCGTGATCTAAGGCAAGGTTCAAGATAAGATTTAAGACGATATTTAATACGAGATTTAAAGCGAGATTTGCGACACCATTCAAGAAGAGATTTGAAATAAGGCCCGATTCGAGACAAGACAAGACAAGATGCGGAAAAAAGAAGCAACACATCACGCTCTTATGATTCACGATGTGACAATATAGTAACTGTTGAATTATGAATATATGTACGTTTCCAGATGTAGGTATAAGATCATTATTCACAATGCCGCTAAGTGTATGGGCTATAAATTATAATCCAGTATAAATTCCGAAACTGCTGAAGATTTATAACGCAGGCACCTAAGGTTTCCCTATAAAAGTCAAGTTCACTTCTCCTTTACTATCAGTTCCACTCTGTTGTTGCAGACATTCTTATCAAAATGAGCAAACAACCATTCTCGAGGCTTCTCATGCTTTGTGGAATTTTGTCACAAGTAATTGCGGTTTTATCGGTTAATAATATTGGTAAGTAAAACATCATCCCTGTTTTCAAAAAGATAAAAATTGGGATTGAAAAAAAATTTCTTTTTACTCTGAACTTCTTAATAACAATCATATCGAATAGAGACCTGAAAATTTTTAATTAAAAACAGACGATAGTGGGTACAGAAGTCAACAAAACTCTTTAGAACAGCTCAAGAACGTTATAAGTCAGTCCAAGTAACGTGCTTTGAACGTAGAATGTTCTAGAGATGTTTTAAGGTCGCACTTGGAACATAAAACGTTTTCAGAACATTATTGAGCCTGACTTAAAACGTTTTCTAGAACGTTCTAAAACGTCTTCCGACTCGTACGTCCAAGAAGCTCTTTTAGGATGTTCTAGTTCGATTCTCAATTTTCGTGCTTATTGCTTCATTATCCTTCGAGTAGCTGAAGAAGTTATTGCTCAAATTTGCTACTTGAGAAAACCCAAAAATCAATTTATAAAGTTGACTAAGATCCTAACTTTAAAGAACACCAGCAACCTCTTTCTTCCTTTATTATACTACTAGTTTTAAGGATCTTTCTGCAATTGTGTCAGACAAATCGACTTTTTTTT